>NW_021025160.1:3030206-3090499 GCF_004153795.1 Camellia sinensis
GTAGGCTAAAATGCGGATTTCAATGAATTATCCCAATTCAAGTAATCCAACCTTCACCCACAGGCATTCAGGCAGTTATATCACATAAGCACATAGCCCCATGGTAAGCATGCTATCTCGGCAGTCACTCACACACATGCAAGGATGCTAAAGCATAAGCACTTACTAAGTCCTCCAAGCCAAAACAGAAGCTATGTTAGAAATCTATGCATGATCCTAACTATGCTAAAATGCCTAATGCAACACATGTAGGAATGCGACTACAATAGGCTCGGCTATTCTAAAGATGGCATGTGAAATGCTACAACTAACAAGTATTCAACTCGGAATTGAAATACAATGCAGTTAGTATGATGCGCCGAGCCCGGTGCATGCAATACAGATGAATGATGCAAACATATGAGCATAAGTATGCTAATTGAAAAATGACCTAAAACTAAACTAACGAACGAAAGTAGGTAAGTAAAATGGAGAAAGACGTGGGGTTGGAAGACATGCATCACACGCACGCACACTTATTACAATTGTGCCCTTGCTCGGAGGGTCCGAATAAATACTACAAACCACCTAATTAACTAACTCACAAGCTAATTAATTACTACAGAACCAAATTGAATAACTAGCTACAACTAATTATTACACAACTTAATTAATTAACGAATCAATTAACTAATTAATGAATGACAACAAGCAGGTAGGAAAAGCAGTAAACAGTGCTATTCCAGCTCTGTTTGAAGAAGGGAGGCATGCATGCTTGCTTCGGTTCTTCGCCTCGAAACGCCTTCCGATTACTCTTTAGAGAGGCTCTGTTTGCAGGGTGTCTTCCAGTGCTTGTTGCTGGACCTTACCAAAACACTGCAGGGGAAGTCACCAGTGGCCTGCCGGCCAGAAAAGGAGATCTTCTGGCCAAAGATGGTCCATTGTCGGCCAAGGGTGGCACACTGCCGGCCATCAATGGCAGGCTGCCGGCCATCAATGGCAGGCTGCCGGCCACTGGTGTGCTATGACACCAAACTGCAATGAAGCACAAAATAGAGAAAATGGAGGGTTTCCCAAGGATATGTACGCACCATGGCACTCCAAATCACCTCAAAACATCAAGGGAGAGGCCTAGTCGGATCCACGACCATCAATCACGCATCCCGATGCATGATGGCCAAAGATCCAACTTGTGCAAATCAATATGAAAATGAATGCACAAATAAAGCAAGTAAAGCCTAGAACTCTATCATGAATCATCAAGAGCTTCGGCGACCGAGAATTGAGACACGTTCCATCACTTGAAGTATGAAACGCCCCTCGTTCCTCATGCTCGGATTAATACTTAATCCAAGCAATGCAATGCATGTATGCTTTATGTAGCTCAAATATGCAATATGAGGCTCAAATATGCAAGGCATGCCAAATGCTATGCAACTAAGCATGCGAGTGTGCAAACTAAGCTAATGTAACGCAAACACACTAAGTATGCAACAAGGATACACAATGCAACTAGCTAAATGACGTGCAAACGTGCAAACGTGATATGATGCAAGCATGCGACCAATGTAATGAAACATGTCAAATATGCATGGTGCGCTTAAACCATAAAGGGGCAGACCTCAGCCCATCCCAAAACAGTGGCCAAAGTGCAAGGAAGCAAGGCCAAAACAAGCTGATTAAGCATGTTCATGCAAGAGGCCAATGAAGCACATAAACTAGAGCTATATGATACAATGCTTGCAGGTCTCAAACACCTCAAAAGAGTCACCCTACATGCCATATTGATGCTGAAAATGCCATGATCATACACCAAAACAAGCTCAAATGATATGCCCAAACAATGGACTCTTGAAGCACATGAACTACAACTATGTAATGCAATGCATGAGAGTTTTATCCAGCCCAAAACAGAGTTTCTACATGTTAATTTGGGGCCTAAAACATGCTGGAAAATAGTCAAAAAAAACTAGAAAAGCATGCTCTCCTTTAGGCCATTCTAAGCATTTAAACCACAACCATGCAAAGCAATGCACAAGCTACCTTAACACCTCAAAATAGAGCTTAATCACAGCAAAATACGGCCTATTGTAGGCCAAAGTTAAGCTAGCACATGTTAGGAAGATAGGCTAAAACATGAAACAAGCTATGGCTAGGGAGCAAAATTACACTACAAGTGTATTATGCAAGCATGGAGTGACAAAACCAACTCAAAACAGATTCATGGCATGGTAAAACATCACCAAAAACCTACTGAAATGGACTTAACACAAGCTAAGCACACATGCTACTTTGATGAGCTATGAATGGAGTTACACTACACATGCTAGATGCAAGTAGAATATGACCAAACCAGCCATGGACAGGCCCAAGGCAGGTCCTAAAAGTCACAAAAATAGGCCTGGACCAAGCCTCAAAAATGCATAGAGCGATGGTCCTTTGGAAGGCCAAAAATGCAAGCAAAGAGGAACACAAAGAGAGGGGACTACCCCCCCCTGATTTAGGACCTCAAAACCACACCTCTACGACAAAAATTCCACTGGATTTCAATTGTAGGAAGGCCAAACCAAGGCTAGCTCGAAGGCCTCAAGATATGGCTTAAAACAAAGCCAAACAAAGCATGCAAGGGGGCTACACACCCCAAACAGCAAAATGACCTCAAACAAACTTAAAAAGCACTTAAAAACAAGCCTTTTTTCAGTTATAAGCAAAGCCTAAATCAATATGAAAAGAGGGCTAAAGCAAGGTGCAAAAAAGTGCAAAAATGGAAAAAATGCTCACCCTTGAAGACCCTCTTCGAAACTAGCAATTTCAGGGGGTGGAAGCTTGCTTTCAGACCTCAAGAAGACCTCCCAGGAATCTTTGTCCAATGGTGGTGGTGTATCTCTAAGGGTTGTAGTGTAAAAGTGCAAGGAAATCCACCTTCAAAGCACAAAACTCCAACAATATAGAGAGAGAGAGAGAGAGAGAGATTTTTCTCTTCAAAAATGGCTGAACCCTGATGTAGAGGGTGGCCTCTTGCTTATATAGAAGAAAATCAATTCAAAGCTTCTTGAACAAGCTTGGCAAGAGCTTCATCCCTCCATACACGTGTATGGAGGGGAAATTAAAGGATTCCAGTTGGCTCAAAAGATCTGCCGTGAAACCTGCTGAGAGAGGGGTGCTGCCAGCCATCAGTGATGGTAGGTAGTGGCTCATTGATGGTCAGAAGGGGTCACTTTTGGCCGGCATTGGCCAATCATGGCCGGCATACTCCCATAGAGGCTGGCAAAAAAAATCAGTCCTAGTCCCTGTTTTGAAGAAAGCCTAAATCCTTCATCTGGAGGTCTTTTCAGGTCATTCTTGAGCCTAAACTGTAGCCTCGAAAGTCTTATTTCCAAATGTGGAAGCCTGACCTCAAAATTCCATGTGTGCTAAGAGATATCCCTCTTTTAGTGAAGACTGCTCAGTTTCGATCCAACCGGATTGATGCCCAACTTCCAACAACCATATCTGTCCCATCCGGACTCGTCTTGAGGAGATTCTTGAATAAAAATTGAAGCCCCAAAAGTAAGCTTTCCAACGGTGGTGGCCTCATAGCTGAAATCCAAGTATTCAAAAGGATAGGCCTGATTTGGCGAGGATTTTTCGTCTCTCTCTTAAAGATTCATGCCCAACTCCTTCCCCGACTGGGTTTCCTCTCTCTTCTCCTCTTTTATTCAACTCCAAACCCCTAAACAAGGTGTTTTTGAAATTTTTTTCAAATATCTCATCTCTCTTTCATTTATTTCCACTTTGTCCTTGCTCGGTTTGCCGAAAAATGCAACATTTAACAAAATGCGAGCGTCGGAACATCGTAGGAACTTTATTTTCAAAAAGGTTTTGAAAGAGAGGGTTTTAAGGCCTAAAAACCATTCAACATAGCTTTGGTCAAAATGGGGTGTGAGGTTAGGATTTGACTCTCCTCTTGTCGAAGAAATCGAACTTTTGCCCTGCACACCTTTCACCACCAAGTAAACCATCAGTAGTGCCCAAGTCTTAAGGGTGGTAAAAAATGGGGTGTCTACACTTGGCTAAGTCTTCTAGTCGACACGGGCGTTATTTCCTTAGGGCCAAAGACACCGACCATCAACTAGTGACTATGCTTTCTAGTTCTGGGAAATGAGTCGATGATGTTATGGTCGTCGTCCAAGGAAACTAGGAATTCGGTGAAGGCGAGGATCGCCTTGATCATATTCCTAGACGGAGAGGCGAAGTAGGTGGCCAAGTATCTTCTTTTATTTATTTACTTGTTAAATTTATAAAACTTCATTTTCGGGACCTTATGGTTTTGCTTTTGCAGGAAACGATTTGAAGAAAGTCTTGACTTCGACTGACGACGCCGTCCTTTCAGAAATCAAGATTGCGCTGAAGTACTTCGGCTGACGGAGTCTTCAGAAGTAGGGGAGGGCGGCTCATGTTCTGCTCCGCTACGAGCCGACTTACACGACCCTTTTGGCGGCGGAGAATATCCCAATTCCGAAGGGTGAGGAGTTTCTTGTTGCCCGTATCTTGACTGATTTCAGAAATTTAAGGCAAATCGGCGGCAAGGGATCAGACTCGGAGCGACTGGAAGTAGCTGAGGCCGCCGAATTAGACAAATCAGACGAATCCGAAATAGAGGTTGACGAGGCTTTGAAGTTAACATTTGAAGAAGCCGGCCTCAATTCGGCTGATCCTCCGTCCACTTCGGGTTGAGAGGACCGTCCATTTGACGATATTTTTTAGGGTCTAGAGGATCTTCCCGGCGCGTACCCAGAAGATATGGCTGGGTTGAGCCTTACCAAACTTGCCAAGAAAGCGAACGCGGAAAGGATGGCCGCACGGCGAAGGGCGGAGGAGATTCGGGCTGCCGAATCTCAATCCCAATCCTCCTTGCCTGTTATTGAGGAAGTGACAGAGAAAGAAGGAAGCACCGAAGCGGAACCTTTGGCACAGGCCAGTGTAGAAGCTGAGCAAAAGGTAGAGAAGCGCCCTGCCGATGTCGAGGCTGGCTCAGAAGAGGACCGCGCCAATAAACAACCGCGTTTGGAGGAGTCGGATGTGCTTGTACCTTTTGTTATTCAGCCCAAGATAAAAAATATGCCGATCTCCTCCGATTCCTTAGTGATCAAAGATCCAACGGTTGCACTCAGCTTGGCGACATCTGTTTCACTGCGTGCTGACAAGGCGGCTTTTCGGGCAGAACCTGATCTTGTTGCAATTGCGTTGGCCGCGCAATTGGCTCTTTTGGTATATATTTGGACTTTGTCTTTTTTCTTTATGCAAATATTATTTTGTTCTTGACTTCCTATTTTGCAGGCCGTCGGAAGAATAGCTGACATGGGCTGTGGTTATCATGATGCCGTCGAGCTAATTGGCCGTTTACAAATGGAGGTTGAGGGCCAAAGGAGTAGGGCGCAAACGGAGGGCGCCCGTGCCAAGGCCGAAATGAAGAGAGCCCGCAATGCTGAAGAATTGAGGTCGGTTACCGAAAAGAGGGCGGATGCGAGCGACGACGCGCTTAAATCGGCCCAGGAGGCGATCTCTAAGTTGAAAGCTGAGTTGGAAGAAATGAGGGCGGTGAAGGAAACAGTCGACCTGAAGGCCTCCAGCGTATTCGATGCGGGAAGAAAATCTGCTTTTGATGAATATGTAGAGGAAGTCCCCAAATTTGAGAATAGGGGTTTTAAACACGGCTGGCTCAAAGCCCTTGTTGCTGCCAATGTGACGTTGGCTACGCCAATTCCATACGAGCAGGTGGATGTTGAGCCGCTGGAGTCTGACTCCGAGGGCTAATTTGGGCGGCTCCTGTTTTTGTTTTAGGATTTGCGTGTAATGTTTCAGCTTTTTTTGGCTTTTTGTTTAGTAATTTTCATATGTAAAATGGTTACAATTTGTGCCCAATTTGCTTAATGAAAATTCATTTTACACTTTAATGTTACTAATGAATGGAATCGTTTGGTTACTGTTTTAGAGAAAACGTTTTATATACTTGCCGATTAGACGATTAGATAATTAGGCCGTTTTGAAAGCCAAAAATTAGTGAATGAACTGGCTGCGGCACACATCGATCGGCATGAGGCCAGGGTACTCGGCTGATTAGATTAATAAATCTGCCCTTGCCCCAGTCAGTGCATGAACTTCCAAGGCATTATCTAAAATTGTTGTTTAGATAATTAGGCCGTTTAAAAGCCAAAAATTAGTGAATGGACTGGCTGCAACACATATCGATCGGCATGAGGCTAGGGTACTCAGCCGATTAGATTAATAAATCTGCCCTTGCCCCAGCCAGTACATGAACTCCAAAGGCATTGATCTAAAGTTGCCGTTTAGATAGTTAGGCCGTTTTAAAAGCCGAAAATTAATGAACGAACTGGCTGCGGCATACATTAAACGGATTGCCCTTTTAGATTGATAAATCTGCCCTGTCGTTTGGAGAGTAGCGTTAATGAAATTTCCTCGGGGTCGCTGCAAGCATTAGAAATAAATAGGATGGATCCTTCGCGCCAGTAACTTTGCTTACTGTGTTTTTAAGACAACCTGGTGCGAATGTCAAATAGAGTTTTCTTTAACAGAAGGGGCGAAGGCCGAACTTTGGCTGAGCTTGATACTGCAATGAATCGCAGCAGAGAGACCACCCATGCGGGAAGTGGGGTGTCCAAAGAACGGGAGAAACGTCAGCCTCCAAGTCATCGAAGCAGATCACCCCGAAAGGAGAAACAGCAACAGGGAAGTTCTCCGCGACCGCAACCCGGAAGTGAGGCCGACGTAGCGCCGCGACCGTTGAGATTTGCAGTTTTTATGGGGAATAAACCGATGATGGAGGTGGACTCCATTATCAAGGACCCAAGGGTGGCGGTCGAGTTTGCTCGACAGATTTTTCCATCGGAGGTGCAGCAGTCGATGGTTGGTCGACAAGATTTCGACGTATTTTGAGAAGGTATCCGTGGGGCGGTAAAGGGGCTGTACACCGCCTACGAACCGGCGGGAGATAGAGAAGATGGACCAAAGGATCTGCAGTTCAGAGGTTCGGGCGGAGAAAGCCGAACGCGAGCTTAAAGAGCTTAGGATGGCTAAAGCCGCCAAGCCACACGCGGCGGGTCAATCTAATCCAATCATGGACGCGAGGGTGACCCAATGGCTATTCAGTCATGCCATCGCCGATCGAGACACGGAAAGTATGTTCGCCGTAGAAAATGCGAGGGCCAAGGGTTATGAGCAGGGCTTTCATGCGGGCCGGAAGGTTGGGATTGACAAAATGAAGGAAAAACTTGCAGAAGAGGTTTCCCGATGTGAGAATCGGGACTTTAAGCACGGTTGGATCGCGGCGCTGCAGGCCGCAGAGGCCCTTTGAGCAAAGGGTGTTGATTCAGCGTTGCCGCGGTATCGATGTAATCATTTTCCCTTTTCCTCATTTGAAGTCGAAAAGAGCGACGATGAGGGAGACGCCGTATAGAAACATTCGTTGTGATGTTCAGGCGCAGATTGCGTCGAAAATTATGTAATTGTTTGTCAAATGAATAAAATGCTCTATTTTTATTATTCCCGTTTACGTTTGCATATTTTGTGCTTTATTGGAGAAACATTATTCGCATAAATGGTTTTTTTCCGGCTCGTCATAATGGAGCACATTACTAAATATTTATTCAGTATGCACGTTACACTGCCCAAAGACGGTGTTGGTAAGGCTCCGAATTCAACATTTTCTTTAAGTATTTATTCGGCTCTAAATTTAGGCTTGGCCAGAGGTTCCGACGACGTCATGCGCTGAAGGGGCTCCGAATTTGGAGACTTTGATTGGCCGATCGTGATATCCACAAGGGGCGCTCCGAATCCGGAGTCTTTTTCGGCCTAACGACGTCATGCGCCGAAGGGGCTCCGAATCCGAAGACTTTGATTGGCCGATCGTGATATCCACGAAGGGTGCTCTGAATCTGGAGGCTTTGATCGGCCCAACGACGTCGAATCCGGAGACTTTGATTGGCCGATCATGTTATCCACGAAGGGCGCTCCGAATCCGGAGGCTTTTTCGGCCCAACGACGTCATGCGCCGAAGGGGCTCCGAATCCGGAGGCTTTGATTGGCCAATCGTGATATCCACGAAGGGCGTTTCGAATCCGGAGGCTTTGATTGGCCCAACGACATCATACACCGATGGGGCTCCGAATCTGGAGACTTTGATTGGCCGATTGTGATATCCACGAAGGGCGCTTCGAATCTGGAGACTTTGATTAGCCGATTGTGATATCCACGAAGGGCGCTCCGAATCTAGAGGCTTTTTCCGCACACTATTAGCACAATTTTTGACAAAAATCCTTGTATTACAAAAGTGGAATTTGAACATGGCGAATCGTTCAAAACTAACATCATTCCCCACAGGCCGGGTTTAATGATAAAACTTTCGCAAGTGCGTTGAGTTCCAAGGCCGTGGAAGACTCCTTCCTGGCATATCTTTCAGCCGATACGCCCCTGTTCCTGCGATGGAATCTATTTGATTGGGGCCGTCCCAGTTTGGGCTGAGTTTTCCATCAGCCGGCTTCCTGTCAGCTGGAAGCATTTTCTTCAAGACCAATTCTCCTGGTGTGTAGCGGCGTAGCTGAACTCGTTGATTGTATGATTTCGCCAGCTATTACTAGTACCGTGCAATTGGAAGCAAGGGCACGGTCTCTTCGTTCCTCGATTAGAACCAAATCCAAAGCCAATATCATGTCGTTTCGGCCCGTATCAAAAACTTGGGACTTGAGGGTCAGAAGGCCGATCTCCAGGGGTAAGATTGCTTGGTTGCCAAAGCATGAGGCAAACGGCGTTTCTCCAGTTGATCTCCTCGGCATTGTTCAATGAGCCCATAATACACTCGGTAACTCTTCGACCCATTTGCCTTTGGCTCTTTCCAGCCTTTTCTTGATGCTGTCCAAGATGGATTTGTTAGAGACTTCGGCCTGACCGTTGCTTTGGGGATAAGCCAGTGTAGAAAAATACGGCCGGATACCATACTTGTCGCACAGTTCTCGGTAGACACCACAATCGAACTGAGTGCCGTTATCTGAAATAAGGGCTCTTGGAATGCCATGCCGAATCGTGTTATGATGTTCCTCCACACAAAGCGCTTAACATCAACATCTCGAATGAGTGTTAATGCCTCCGCTTTGACCCATTTTGTGAAGTAATCTGTTGCGACGATCAAATATCGCTTGTTCCCTGGGGCCCTCGGCAATGGTCCTACGATATCGAGCCCCCACTGGGCGAACGGCCAGGGACTGGTAATAGAGTTCAGCTCTTCTGCGGGCAAATGGGTTAACGGGGAGAACTTCTGGCACTGTTTACACTTTTTCGCATAAGATTCGGCGTCCGCTCTTATTGTCGGCCAATAGTACCCTCGCGTTATAGCTCGATGGGCCAAAGAACGCTCGCCAGAATAGGCACCACAACTGCCCTCGTGTATCTCAGTCAGAAGCTCCTCGACTTTGTCTGGGTGCACGCATTCCAAATACAAACCAGAGAGGGATTTTTTATAGAGCCTTCCTTGCGGATCCAAATAGTATCGCATGGCTTTGTTTCGCAGTTTGTGCGCTTCTTTCTTATCCTCTGGGAGTTGTTCAGAAGACAGGAATGCAGCAATGGGATCCATCCAGCTTGGGGAAAATTCTATAACGTTAATCTGGATTTCTTCCCGAAGGGCCAATGCTTGGCTCCGGAATGAAACCTACTTCGATGGTCCGTTTAATCTCTGAATTGATGGCAGAGGCTAGGCAAGCCAAGGCATCTGCATGGGTGTTCTGATCACTTGTTATCTGGTTCAACTCATGATGGTCAAATTTTTCCAACAAGGAATTAGCCGTTTTTATGTAGGCTGTCATGCGGTCGTTCCTTGCCACGTACTCCCCCCTTAGCTAGTTGATCACTAGTTTCGAATCACAAAACACAATCAAACGCCGAGCGCCAAGAACGTGGGCGTTCCGCAAACCGGCTAAAAGGGCTTCGTATTCGGCTTCGTTGTTTGATGCTTCGAAGCCGAGCTTGACGGCCTGCTCAATTATTGCACCGTCGGGAGACATGATCACAACTCCGGCTCCACTGCCCCACTGATTGGACGATCCATCGCAATACAACTGCCAAATATCCCCAACGTAAATCCTCCAGTTCGGCTTCGGTCGAATTTCATCAGACTTGAAGTCGGTCAGGCACCCAGTGAATTCGGCAGCAAAGTCAGTGAATTCGGCAGCAAAGTCGACAAGGACCTGCCCCTTGATTGAAGCTCTGGGTAGAAATTGAATATCGTACTGGCCGAGTTCCAAAGCCCACTTTGAAACACGTCCGGAAGCTTCTGCACTGCGTAATACTGACCGGAGGGGGTAGTCTGTTAGCATCCCAATGCTATGACCCTAGAAATAATGCATCAGCTTCCTTACCGCCGTGACTAGGGCTAGGATGAGCTTTTCCAGCAGAAGGTAGCGTGTTTCGGCATCAACCATTGCCTTGCTCACATAATACACCAGTCGTTGCTCTCCCAGCTCTTCCTTTATCAGCACGGCGCTAACGGCCCGGTCGGAAAATGCCAGATACATGATGAGCGGGTCACCAAGAAAGGACATTGCCAAGAGTGGTACTGAGCGGAGGTAAGTCTTAAGGTCGTTGAAAGCGGCCCCGCATTCGGAGGACCATTCAAAAGCCTTGCCCTGCCGTAGTGTATAAAAGAATTGTTGGCAGTGATCTGTGGACCGACTGATGAACCTGTTGAGCGCGGCGGCCATCCCCATTAACTTCTGAACCTCTTTTACTGATCGGGGGGAGCTGAGCTCCAAGATTTCTATGATTTGCCTTGGGTTAGCTTCGATTCCTCGGTGGTTGACAATATATCCCAAGAATTTGCCGGAGCCGATTCCAAAAGCACATTTGGAAGCATTCAGCTTCATTCCATATTTACGTAAGATGCCGAATGTTTCTTCAAGATCGGCAATATGGTTTTTCTTTACTTTGGACTTGACCACCATATCGTCAATGTACACTTCCATTGTGCAGCCAAGTTGCTTCTTGAACATGGTGGTGACTAGTCTCTGGTAGGTTGCCCCTGCATTCTTCAGCCCAAAAGGTATAACCTTATAACAGTAGGTTCCTCTTGGGGTGAGGAATGCAGTTTTGTCCTGGTCCTCCGGATGCATGAAAATTTGATGGTAGCCTCTGTGGGCATCGAGGAAACTCATGCGCTGATGACGTGATGTAGCATCGACCAGTTGGTCTATTATTGGGAGAGGAAAACAGTCTTTGGGGCAGGTTTTGTTTAGATCCGTGAAATCAATGCAGACTCGCTAGGTTCAACTCTTCTTCTTTACAACCACAGTATTGGAGAGCCATGTGGGGTAGGTCACTTCCCTGATTGCCCCTACATCAAGCAGTCGGTCAACCTCTTCAATGACGGCGGTAGTGTGCTCTACGGCAGATCGCTGGCTTTTCTGAACGATTGGCTTACACTTAGGGTCAACATTCAATTGGTGCTCTGAAACAGTTGGGTCTACGCCCGACATTTCATACGGAGTCCATGAAAAGACATCAAGATTATCGAGCAGGAAAGATACTAGCTGCTATCTATCGGCTTGACTAAGGGAGGCGCCGACCATGAAGAACCTCTCTAGATCGCCGTCAATCTCAACTCAGTCTAGGTCTTCCGTGGCTTTCTCATTTGGGAGCCACTTGACATCGTCGAGGCTATCATGATCTGGTACCTCGATGGAATTAACTTGCAAATCCTTTGGCGTCTTTCTGGAGAGGAGATAACATGCTTGTGCCGATTGATGGGAATCACGGATCTGCTCAATGCCGTAGTCTGTTGGGAAGCGTAGAAGCTGATGATAGGTGCTTGGCACAGCCCGCATAGCATGCAACCAAGTTCGCCCCATGATGAGATTGTACGGCGAAGGAAGCTTGATGACCAAGAATTCCACATCCACTGTTCAGGAGCCCGCTCGGACGGGTAATATGATTTTCCCCAACGGATACTCTGGATTTGCGTTGAAGTCAAATAATGGATAAGGAGCCGGAGAGAGGTTTGAGTTGTTAAAGCCAAGTTTGAGGAAGGTCTTGTAATACATGACCTCCGAAGTACTTCCCTGGTCTATGAGAACGCGCTCGATAGTAAATCAGTTTACGCGTAGTTCAATGACCAGTGGATCGATGTGGAGGACTGTTATGCTGCTAAGATCAGAATCGTCGAAAGTGATACTCAGATCTTCACGTGGCCGTTTTGTTGACGTGAGTTGCTGCTGGGATACTGGGTGTGATTGAATTGTATGTACGGTTGGGGGCATTGGCAGGTTGGATATCATATGGATGACAACAGGCAGAGGTGAATCCCGCCGAAATGCAATTGTTCCAGTTACGCTCTTTTGGACATGTAGCTGGGGCTGACCATCTTAGACCAACTCCTTCAGGTGGCCTTTCAAAGCATGGCTATTGTCACGACCGTGACCTTCGCGATATTCATACCACCTATCCCTTTTTCTTGTGTCGGGAGGTGCCATCATCTCTGACGGCCTTTTGAAAAATGAGGGGGCCCACTTCATATGCAGACTTTCTTCGGAGGAACCGGAAGCTTCAGATCGTCCTTTCTTCTGGGGGACCGGGGGTAATAAGTCGGAGTCGCTATCAACGTTGTTTTGTCAAGCTCGAGATCGTCTACCACCTGTCTTCACAGGTTGTTCTGGGGGTTGGCGTCTGTCTCGTTTGGACTTTTTCACCTCCGAGGCCAAATCCTGACGGAGACGTTTATTTTCAGCGATCACGTTCGTAAATCTCTGTTTGTTGTGTTTTACTTTTTCTATGATCGCTTGTGTTGCCTCATGCGCCGGAGTTGAAGGTGAAGCACAGTGCAAAACGCGTATGACAAGGATAGGCTCTGGTCCGTAAGTGTTTGTTGGAGTGAAGTCATCTATCTGTGTGGTGTCATTAGTGACTATTGAAGGGTCCTCCATTACGTCCACCATGGATATGCTTGAGTATTCCCACAGACGACGCCAATTGTGGGGGGATGGTTTAGGAAATACCCTTATGATCCTAGGGGATGCTCGTGATCCACCGATAGTCACCTGAAAAGAAATAAACACTCCGGTCGGGGGTGCCGGAATTAGCACTCCGACGAACAAGTCAGTCTCTACCTTCTAGATTACTTGTATTCTAAGTTAAATACCACAATTATCACATACCTCTTTCTGGCTGATGTCTCTTCTATTTATATCTTTTCTTCATTGGGCCTCGGGATTAGATCCATATCCAACCTCCTATTTGGCATATTTTATAATAGACCGATCTTCACTCGGCCCCTTGCTTAATCGACTATTTGGCCGAATAAGGTTGGATTTAAATTTTTCGAACCAATTGTGGAATGTCTCGAATCTCGATTCTTTGAACTTCGACTGTCCAGAATCTCTATGACTCCCAATATCCGGCCCCCACACACTCCAAGATATCTAAGAGGAACAGAAACAAATGAGGGAAATATAGTGCTTAAAGTATTGAAAACAAAAAATATTGATTTTGTTTCCCACATCCTTCTTTTCATTCACTTAATTTTTTTCATAACTATTTTATTGTCAACTCCATCCCCTTCTCCCTTAGAAGTTGGAAACATAGCTCACCTATCCCACTCAGACAGCATTTTCACCTTTCACTAAAACTAGGGTTGCCATGAAAACATCAACATTAAATGAGTAAGACTTCCCTATAATTCTAGTATTTGTCATTTTTTGGGTTCCAGGGTGATAAGAAAGCAACCAGTTCATATTCGTTGATAATAGAACTTCACCATTCTTTCTAAATCCCAATGCCTTGTCCAACACATCCGGTAGATTTATACTGAATAGCTTAGTCCAATATTCCGCATCTCCATATTCTTTCATCACCCATATACAGCAAAAACCTGCGCTAATTAGTCCGCTCCAAAACACAGCCAATGATTCTCCAAATAATTTAACAGACAAGCATGATGGATGTTGATCGGCTAAAGTAGGAAGTAACATCATCTCAGAGAATGCTTCAGTACCCATATTGAATGACAATCTTAAATTGTGAAAACCATCCACCACGCGCGGATCAAATGCAGCCCAATGTACAGCTTCGTTCACAAAAGCCTGAGACCACATAAATTCAACCATACAATACGGAGGAGCAGCAGAATCAATGCATCTCCATAACCCTGTGCCTTGCGTGAAAAGCTCAACCTTGGGAGCAAAATAAGAAGAATAGGTAGTCAAATACACAAGCCTTACCACCTTGTACTCATGAGTTGTGGGGTGAGCACCAAATCCAAGAACAAACATATAGCAGCCCGGTGGCTTATAAGGCATATGGATAGTTACCGATTTTCTAATTGATGGGTTCCATAGAACAATTTGGGAAGCATCACCAATGGAACCATAAAAATGATCATGGGAATAATCATAATAATCATCACATAGAAATAGCAATCCATTGTAACTACCAAATATCCTAAAATACCCATTTGGGCTTTTGAATGGAAAAGGTAGTTCCAAGTAATCATCAGGAAAATTTTCATCATCAGGGCACAAAAGATAGTGCTCTTTCTTGTCATTATCAGTGTAAAGTCTAAGGATAAGCTTGTCACTATTTCTTTTCATGTCTGTAATGGTTTGTGTGGGGACATATTTTTGGGTAGTCCACGTGGCCGAGGTTGTTAGCCGAGGTACCACGTGGGCGGACTATGATGCCGAGATATGGTGTAATAATACCAGAATCTAAGATATTTTAATAGAGGACTAGAGTCCTAGATGACATCAAGCTACCTATTTGGATAGAGATGGGACTCTTGAGAAAGTTCATCTTAATCTGAATAGTGTGAGCTGTGATAGATGTTATCCTTGTAAATGATAGAATCCCATGAAGTAAGACTTCTAGGGGAAGTTGGACACTGACCACTATAAAACTGAGGCACCCCCATGGGTCTAAGGTATTCTTTTTATGTTATGTCTAGTGAGTTAAGCATTATTTGTTATCTTTGAGAGATATTGATTACTGACTTGATCGTCGGAGTGCCCCCGGGTGGACGAACCACCGCCGGATTCTTATCTTTCTGTGATAGGTTGTTCGGGTTTAATCTATCCTGCTGGTGCTCTCTAGCTAAGTTCCCCCTTTGGTTGTGTGGTCGGAAATCAACACCTACAATTTGGCACCGTCTGTGGGAACTTAGTAAGGATAGATGGCCAACAACAAATATGAAGTGAGAATTGGGGACGACATCCATAGTGAGGAGGAGGAGCATCTGGATCCTAACATTGAAGGAGGGGACCGCAACGGAAGAATATAATAAGTGAATCTTGAGGCGAATAACGTTGCCAAAGGCCGAGAAGGAAACAAGAAGGGTAGCCGAGACGAGTACTACTATGAAAGCGACCTTGAGGCATGGAGGGATAGATGCCAGAGAAGAGACAAGGAACTAAAAGACATGGCTAATAAGTTGATAGATTTACAGACAGTGGTCAACTTCATGATGTAGAACAAAGTGATGCGGTCAGAATTCCCATTACAGGATGCGCCGACACCAATAGCCAAAATTGGTGCCCAGAAAACAAGAGCTCAACCTAAGTGAGTGGATCCCGGAATTCCAGATCCCAGATCCCAGAGCCTAGAAGACAAGATCGGGGCCTAGATGATTAAGTCCGAGAAGAGAAGAGCTCAGCCTGAGTGAGCAGATCTAAGATTCCAAAAGACAAGATCTCAGCCTAGATGATTAGGTCCGAGAAGAGAAGAGCTTAGCCAAGTGAGCAGATCCCAGATTCCAGAAGACAAGATCTCGGCCTAGATGATTAAGACTGAGAAGAAAAGAACTCAACCTAAGTAAGCAGATCTTAGATCCTTGAAGACAAAAAGGAAGCACATAAGTTCAAACTGAAGTCGGCCAGGTTCTGCCTGTCAGCAGAAGGCCATCTATATAGAAGGGTTTTAACTAGACCTCTATTACGATGTGTACATCCTTCCCAGGTTAAAGACTTTTTATATAAGGTCCACAAAGGAGTATGTGGAAGCCATGTAGAGGGCAGATCCCTTGCCCAAAGAGCAATATCGCAAGGATTCTTTTGGTCTTACATACAAAAGGAAGCTGATGCCTATGTAAAAAAAATGTGAAAATGTTGTTGAAATCCACCTGCAACGTGCAAGAGAACAGCAATTCGGCTGGGGACATACCAGTAACAACTTGCTAGGGCTTACAACAAGAAGGTCAGCCCAAGAGAGTTCAAGGTTAGGGACCTTATCCTGAGAAATGTTGTCGGCAATAAAAAGGATCATAGGGAGGCCAAACTTAGCCCAAATAGAATCATCTCGGTTGCCAGCAATGGGGCATATCGGCTAAAGTAATAATAAAGTGCTAGTCTGATTTTTTTGAATTTGAAATCTGTGCGATAGGACCGACCAGTCCTATGATGATGTTTCTGAATGAAACATGACGAATAACTTAGACTTATTATATGGCAGAGTTGAATTATACTTGCATATAATAGAGTTGAACTAAGTTGGCGATGTTTCTGAATGAAAACATGACGAGTAACTTAGACTTTTTATATGGCAGTTGAATTATATTTGCATATAATAGAGTTGAACTAAGTTGAATTCTCCTAGACTTGCCATGTTGGCAGAGTTAAACTCAGAATGGAACTAAGTTTGATTTAGAGAAACCAAGGTTGAATACCTCGGCTAGTCTTTGTTTGAATCAGACTTTGGTGAAATTGAAGATGCATGCTTAATGTGAACATAAGTGACACTTGGGTTCACATTAGGGGGCAGGAAGCAGGAATAAGGAATATGCTTAACACTTGTTGAAATTTTTTATAAGTTGGAGTCAGCTGAGGTATCCAGATGAGGGGACACTCGAGTTGTTGGTTACCCGAGATCACCAACCACTTCGTCACACTTGGAAATATTGGAAGGCAGTAAGTACAAGTAAGGAAACAATACTTGTTGAATGTTGTTTAAAGAATTTTTATAAAATGCCCGTTGGCCGAGATCACAATAAAATGTGAACTCCAAGGTAAGTTGGTCCGAGGTGGCAAACTAAGGGTGTACCCGAAATGAAGTGGATCCGAGGTGGTATGTGTCAGATGTGTTCTAACCCGAAGTGATTACACAGTTAAAGTATACTTGGGAGAAATACAAAAATATTCTAAGTATGGAATCATACAAGACAGTAAAGACAGAGATTGAACACTTAGTCAAAAAGATGACTTGCATTCGAAAAGACAACTTGTTCAGATACAAAAGAAGGCACCTTGGCCCAAAGCAAAACAAGATATCAAGATGGAATTTGACTCCACCTTCAAAGGATAGATACGACAGGAAAGGGCGTATATGTCTCTCCAGGCATCATGGAATCCTCCTCCCCAGCCAACCTTAGATGAACGTCGGCTGGAATGAAGAATTCCTGACGGAAGTATTCTAGTTTATTGGAGAAGTTTACCCTCTATTTGAACATCCCCATGACCTCGGCTAGGGTGAATTTGGCAAGGAAAGTTGGACTATGTGGGTTAAAGACGTCGGCAAAACCCTAAGGACTGCTGGGTTATCAGTTTTAGGGTTCTGAGGAAGGTTTGGGGGAAAATTTTGTTTTAGTTTTCCTAAGTGTGGATTCTAGCAAATCCCAAACCTACGTTTATGTACAGGATTCAGAGGCAGTAATCTACTAACAAGCAAGAACAGACAGAAGAAACAGATCTCAAAAACATGAAATAGTGATCAAAGACTCAAGAATACGAGAAAAATAGAACATTGATAAATTTAGGGAATGAACAAAATTGATAGAATTCGATGACAGTGTGCTAGAAGATATGTGTCAAATATAGAAAAAATGTGAAGATGAGCTCAAGAACATGAAGGACAAAATATGAGTCAAAGCAAGCGAAGGCATGTAGAACAATGGGATTCAAATATGAATAGAAGATGGCAATGTAGATACAGATACAGATACCGTGTGTGATGTGTAATAATCCACAGAAGGAATATATTTGAAAATAGTGGAGAACTGAAGTTAAAATAAAAGAAATCAAAAACTTGTTTATTTTTGGTTTCTGATGAGATGATACTAGGATCTTGATGTTCTTGAACTATCAAGACATGATCTCTGCTAGTAATGTGATCTTTATTGAGATGTTGGACCTGGATGAGATAGAACATGATGGTTTTTTATTCTTGATTCTTGACGAGTGGACATATGAGTCCTTATTTCTTGGCGCCGACAAGTCACGATCTCAGATGGAGGAGTACATGTATAGGTTCCATCACCTCAGTTTGCCGAGATAATAGAACTTAGGGGCAGTTGTGGGGACATATTTTTGGGTAGTCCACGTGGCCGAGGTTGTTAGCCGAGGTACCACGTGGGCGGACCATGATGCCGAGATATGGTGTAATAATACCAGAATCTGAGATATTTGGATAGAGGACTAGAGTCCTAGATGCCATCAAACTATCTATTTGGATAGAGATGGGACTCTTGAGAAAGTTCATCTTAATCTGAATAGTGTGAGTTGTGATAGATGTTATCCTTGTAAAGCATAGAGTCCCATGAAGTAAGACTTCTAGGGGAAGTTGGACACTAACCACTATAAAAGTGAGGCACCCCCATGGGTCTAAGGTATTCTTTTTATGTTCTGTCCAGTGAGTTAAACACTATTTGTTATCTTTGAGAGATATTGATTACTGACTTGATCGTCGGAGTGCCCCCAGGTGGACGAACCACCGTCGGATTCTTATCTTTCTGTGACAGGTTGTTCGGGTTTAATCTATTCTGCCGGTGCTCTCTAGCTGAGTTCCCCCTTTGGTTGTGTGGTCGGAAATCAACACCCACAGTTTGATTGATGTGTTTGGTGATGAAACTAGGGCTTATGATGAGAGAGTACCATGATTTGCAGACAGATGTGAATCGAAGTAGAGAATCTACAGGTAGTCTTGCAAGAATTTCAATTAATAGTTCATTGGGTATGTAGTCTAACATTGTTATCAGAGGAAGAGGACACTGGTTCATAGGATTGGGGTTTAGAGTTGCAGAGAATCAATGAAAAGCCCTAGAATTTGAGAAAGAAAAGACAGCTGGATTGGCAACTACAGTTGTGATGATCCACGGATACAAGCCCTAGATCAAGAAAGAGAGAAGAAAACGAACCCGGAAAAGCCCTAAACCTTTTAAAAGTCTTGATTTATTGTTTTTAACCTACAATAAAGTCTTGCTTTACGTTTAACCCATGAAGTCATATTTTAAAAGAATAATGATATATGTGTCAATTAGTGTACTAATTATTGTATTAACAGATGGTGTAGTATAATTTTAGAGATTTTGAGTATTTATAATTTGTATAATAAGTAGGGTCAGTAATAATGACATAACACTAGTTGGTACACTAATTAATATATTAATTGATGCATGTAATATTATCATTTAAAAAATATTTATTCATATATAATGAAAGGCGTACAAAATTTAGAGGCGTCAATTCGTGGAGTGTTAATAAAAAATTATTACAAGTAATGTTACTCTCCAATCACTAAGCATTATGCTTCTTACTTCAATATAAAATTGTGGGTTCCACCTTCTATACCAATCACAAATTTTTTTGGTAACTACCTAACCATACTTCAAAAGCACTAGATTATTTTTCTTATTCAATTGGGAAATGCTAATGTGACACTACTTTTGTTTTATTGTTTTAAATTTATTACGAAAAATGATGTACAAGTCTACTTTTTAAAATCGCTTTCTAAACTCAATGATATGTCAAAAAGATATACAAGGAGATCTATCAAATAAGACCAATATTAAATATAAATTTTTATAAAAATAAAATATTATTTTTTAAGCTATATAAAACTAATAATTTCTCAATTTGCAAAACTATCTAGTAAAACTGAAAGTTTCTCAATTTTTTTTTTCAGTATTAACTGAGAATATTCTCAGTCTGTTTTAAAACTGGAAAAAAAAATTGAGAAATTTCTCAATTTCGTACAGAAATATTCCATATAATTGTTTCGTCAACTAAGAAATTTTTTAGTTTTCCTTGTTCCGTAATTGAGATATTTTTCAATTTGTTTATGTATATTTATGTGTGAAAGAGATACTTTATTTGTTTAAAATTTTAATTTATGGTTAGAAATTAAGAAAATTGTAAATAAAAAATTAATGTTAGTCTTCTTTGATAGATTTCGTTGTGTTGATTAGAGAAATATAAATGTTATAAAAAATAAATGTATATTGTAAAAATTATGATGTTTTGAAATTTTGAGAATCAAAATAAATGTTACATCCCCATATTCTTTTATAAACAATTACCAACGATCATTGTTTGAAGGGTAATTTTGTCTATTAAAAATTAATGGGACTTGAAGGAATAACAAATCTTATCTAGGATTTAATAGAATATAAGTTCACAAAAGAGAACGGAGGTGTAAATGACCCCTATTTAAAACTCGTTAGTTCTTCCAACTCAGTTTTATTATAGAATTTCCCGATTTTATATATATATATATATATATTACAAGTATTACTAGGCATCGGTTAAAATCATACCAATCTGCATTGATTGATCGACTAACCGTGGATTAAACTTTGAAATTTATAATCCGCCTTCGAAATCATTCCGTTCTACTATAGTTTATACATACATTTTTTTAACATCTAATGAAATATCAAAGAAAAATGAGTATGGGAGAAATTTAAAATGTGAAATTTGTTGTAAATCAATTGTCATAAATTTTTTATGTAAAATTAGTTTGTGTTATATATATAACAAATATTATGCAAATGTTTGATAATTGTTTAAGAATATTTTTCAATCAACTAGTAAATTGAAACCATCCCAAACAGCGGTTTAGATTATTTGCCAATTCGTCATTTACTGATTAATTTATAATTTTACTCTCAAACCGTTCGAATCGCACTACATACATCCTATACATCCTTAGGTACTATTATCATCATGTTAAACCATCTCTAAACATTCCCCACTTCAAAAAATAAATAAATAAATAAATAAATAATTTGATATAAATTCTTTCTTTAAATTTTTTAGCAATTTTTTAAAAAAATATTTCCTATTGTTTTAAAAAAAAATATTTCTAATATTTTATCTTTTAAATTTTTATAAATTCTAATTTGATAAAGGATTTAATAAACATTTAATGAATGGATTAGAAATTATATTTAACTAATTTTTTATCAAATTATTTGATAAAAAGAAGAAGAAAAACGGTTGGAGATACTGTTTCTCACTTAGTTTGTTTCAAAAAGCCTATAAACTAAGTTTAAATACATATTACAGGCAAGTTTGGGAACTAGTTAAAAAATCATTATCAAAAAATTAATTATTCTCTCTATTTTTTTACATATCTTTTTATAAAATGTCAAAAAATTAATTAAAATAATCAATTCTCAAAACAATCTTAAATTTATTTGATTTTCAAAAACAACATAAGTTATCAATTACTATGGCATGTTTTGGAAAAGGGCTTGCACATAATAGTTGTGCACAAGGGTGTAAAAATCGGTCCAACTGCTCGCGATCTGCTCAAAGTCTGTCTGACCCTGAGTCCAACCCATGATCCTGGACTTGAGCCATGTGTTATGAGGCTCGGCCTAGCTCGAAGCTCGGCCTGCTCCAAGGCCTAGTGCCATTTTAAGCTATTTTTGTAGAAGAAAAAAAAAAATAGCTAGGTTCGGCCTGCAAGGTTGCTTGAGGCCCGAGTACCTCCTAGGTTTAGGCTTGGGCTTAGGTCGAGATTTTACATGAGTGGCCTGGTTCGGCCCAATTTTCGGTGGGGGCTCGCTAGGCCCTACGGTCAACTAGCCTGAGTCCAAATGGGCCAAGCCAAATCATGCCATTTTTACATCCCTAGTTATGCATCTAATGAGACCTATTTCGGGTGTCAATTCAATAATTTGAACTGTTCACTTTTTGGGTATATACAGTACATCATAAAAGTTGATCGGATATCGACACATTTTTTATCAAATCATATTTGTATCTAAATAAATAAAGAGTGCTTGGGGCAAAAGTCAAAAATTATATTTCTGGGGGCCAGAAGTCTAGCCACTCAAACATTTTGTCCATAAAGACAAGTTTAAATAAAATGACCAAAATACCTATTTATATATATATATATGCTATACACAAAGCAAACATAGCAGCTCACAAACCCCCTGTGTCTCTCTCCTTACCCCGTCTCTCTCTCAGTTCTCAGCCTTCCATCGATCGCCGCTGTCCACCCATCACCTGCTGCCCCTTCCTCCGCTTCACCCGCAGTCCTTTCCTCCGCCATGGTCACTCAGCTCTCTCTCTCTCCCTCTCTCTCTCTCTGATCCCCAAAAGCTCAGCTCCGCCGCCACTAGCAATGTCTTTCGGTCGATCGAGTAGTACTTCGAGGAGCATCGCCATCGTCTTGAACCTTAGAGGGCCGCCATGGATCCACGACAACCCGGTTCTCAAGTACGCCTCCAATGGATCCACTTACCTCTACCTTGTGTTCGTGATCGATCTGCATTATATAGAGCCTGATCGGACCGCTTTTTCTCCCGGGTCGATCCTTGCCAACTTGAACCAGATCCTGTTCTTGGTTGAAAGCTTGGTGGATCTCGATTCAAGACTCCAGAAGCTTGGTTTGAGTGTGTTGGTGTTTAAAGGTGAACCTAGCAAGGTTCTGTTTCGTTGCTTAAAAGAAGTAATAATCCATTTGGTTGTTGTAGCTTTATCTGTATAGTATTGCACCAAATGCTAATCTCTTGACTTTATTAATGTATTTATTTTCCATTTTTACTATACCTTCTCCGACATGACTTTGTGATTGATTGGTAAGAGTCTTCTTTTTAAATTATTTGGTGATGAAGATGGGGTGTTTTGCTAAGAGACTATAGTCTGGGAAACCAACACCACTTTCATTTCACTGAGATTGTTCTTTGTTGTTGTATTTCTCAAAGATTTGAGAATTTTTCATTTTTTTTTATAATTTGTTTGTTTTGTTGTTATTGTTGTCGATGGTAATGATGATAAAGAAGCAAATTGCAACAGATAGGAAGGGAGATGAGAGATCTGAACATATAGAAAAAAAAATATTTGAACAAATAGGGTTTGATGGACTCGATGAGGAAGATGATGGTGCTGGTGATGATTTGTTGTTTGAACAGATAAAAAATTCAACAAATAAAAAATTTAAACAAATAGGAATTTGAACAGATAAAAAATTTTAACAAATAAAAATGATTTCAACAGATAGTCAACGAAAAGTCAAATAGATAAAAAAAAAAAAAGAAAAAGGTCAGGGGTTAAAATTGGAAGTAAAATGTTCTCCAAGACTTTTACCAAACTATTTCACAGAATGTGGACCTCTCATCAACAAAAAATATTCTTTAGACCTAATGCCTTATACTCTCCTTAAATTGGATTTATCACCAATTAACCCATAAATAAATAGTAAATGATTCTAAGTATAAAACTGAATATGAATATGATTTGGTGAAAGGAATGCTGATCAATTATGTAATGCCCTCAAAAAAATCCTCCATTATATATATCAATGACATGCATTATTTAAAGAAAACACTTCAATAATTCATTATAATATCCATCAGAGTCTTACTAAACAAAAACATTACATGTAACATCAAATTAAATGTCCTAACGGCTTACATCTTTCCAAGCCAACACTTGGACACCAAAAGTATGAGTTCTAACTCAAATATAAATAAAGCCCTAGGCTTGAGTGTTTACATGTACTAACAATGAAAAAAAAAAAAAAACAAATAACTAGAAATAGTCTTCAAAGTCCAAGTGCTTCCAAGCTAAGTCCTTGGAGGTAGCTTATCACCTGAACCTGAAAATGATGTTCCCATAAAGGGTGAGCCACAGCCCAGTAGAAATATACTAAACCACATATAAGCAATGAATAAAGCAGTAGCATTCAACAAATGGTTAACCAAGATAATCAATTACTTCATTTTACAGTCTCATGACACTATTGTCTAAGACACGTTTTACTTTCCAACTTTATCAACATGGCTCAGAACCTGGCCAAACTTACAACAGTGAATTACATATATCATATTCACATCCTTCCAATATCAACAAACAAATGAGACTCAAGCTCAAATCAAAACACTTCATACTTCCAGATTGAACACATTTTTTAGGTTGTATCAATAAAACACTTTCATATAAATAAGCACACATAAAAAGTGATGCTAATTGGAGCTCCATCCCCTATCTTCCTCCAAAACAAAAATCCGGTTTAGAGGTTCATCCGCTAATCTTCCTCTAAACCGTGGCAGTACATCCCTATCTCCTCCCACACAAAACAATGTATGCAAATGCAATGGCTCAACAATACACGTATTTTCTGTATCAATGCAATAATCAAAAATTAATGACTTAACACATGTGATTAGTTTCAAGTATTCCAATCCACATGCAATGTCTAAAACAATCACGGACTATCCTCCACCGATAGGCCCAAAACAGTTTATTTTCTAAGACTGGGAAATAAATATATCAACAATTTCAATGGGCGAGTGATTTTACATTATCCAACTACACCATTTAAATCAATAATTTCCCAAGTTTCATGATTTAACCAAATTCCCAATTTCCCTTAAATTATTATACAATTAAATTAATTTAAACAACTAGGGGTTTTTCCCAAAATTATCAAATGTAAACCCAAATTTATCAAATACCAAAAACTTAAGAAAAACTTATAAAATAGAAGTAGGAAAATCCCTACCTTAGAAGAAAAACCTGAATTGGAGAAGACGGAGATGAAGACTCAAATTCCAAAGTGCTCCAAATCCTCTCTTTTTCAGATTAAAAGAAAGCTCTCGCGAAGCTCTACCTTTCTTTCAAAGGAACTAGGGTAGAAGACCGCAAGGAATAGATCAAATCTTAGAGAGAAGGTGAGAGTAGAGAGAGAAACTCTCAAATGGCGGTTTTTAAAAGTTAAGAAAGAAAAAGTAGGTCAAAAAGTGATCCAAAAAGTGAAATCACGGACTGATGTAGTCGACTCTACGCTCGAGCGTGAAAAACCCCGCTCGAGCGTAAGACACAGACTCACGCTCGAGCGTGAAAAGAGCCGCTCGAGCGTCGATTGCACCCTTCCAGAAGTTTTGCAGGCGATGGTATCCGCTCGAGCGTAAAACTCTCCGCTTGAGCGTAGGGACAAAATCAAGAGATCACGCTCGAGCGTAAAAAAAATGTCGCTCGAGCGGACAGACTGCAGAGTAAAGTACTGGGAGATGGAAAACCACTCTCAAGCGTAAAAACTCCCGCTCGAGCGGAGAAGCAACAACGAAAAGCCCGCTCGAGCGTTAAAACTTCCGCTCGAGCGTGAAGGCAAAAACCTGGGCATCACCTTTCGGTTTCAAAGTGCAACCAACCTGTTTTAAACTTGCCCATCACAACCCAAGACTCAAATACAAAGAGTAAAGGCTAGAAGTGATAAAGATACAAAACAAATCCACGAAACCAAGTCTAGAATACAGTATACAAAGGAAGGAAAAACTGAGATCGCTATAAATTAACTTAATTTTTTGTGAGTATGTTGTACTTAATGTATCTTAAAAAATGATAATTTTATATTGTTAAAATGAGACTCAAAATAAGTCACATCAAACGCACAACCGTGAGCACATTGCCTTGCGCACCCCTCTTCGAGTATGTTTACCACTCTATTTGGATGAATTTATTGACCAATTAGCTATGTCCTCAACAAGGATGAGATCGGAATTAAAGTACATGATGAGATCGGCTAAGCTACGGCGGTGTGGGTGGCAGAACAAAGAAAGTGGAAGACGATTGGTGATGGAGTGGTGGAAGTAAGATGCGATCTCGCTAGGGTTTGCAAAGAGGAAACTCTCTCTCTTTGCATCATTTTCTCAATCCTCTTTACAAACTGTACCTTTTTTACTCTCTTCAATTTGTATAGATAAAGATCAAAAGGTAGTTTGGTCATTTTGCAAAAGTTTGTCCTTATGAACATAATATTTTAATGCTTGGATCTTTAGACAAGTAAAATTCAAATTTGGATTTATCAATCAAGTGCCCAATTATTTATACATATTTATTTGAGAAAATTACCACACAAAAAAATAAAAAATAAAAAAATCAAGATCTAATTCTTGTAACAAAATAAATCATGAATTTTTAATTTTATCAATTTAAATTCTATTCTTTGTATTTGTTTTCATTCTAAACCATTGCCTATTTTTGCCAATTAAAGTCAACAAAAAAATAATATTTTAGTCATTAAACTCAATGTAGGTGTAAATAAAATATCTAAAATATTTTTTTTTCCCGTTGAGTTTAATAACTAAAATATCATTTTTCTCTATCGGTTTTACTTAATAAAAATAGAAAAATAGTTTAGTGTGAAAATAAATCCAAAGATTAGCATTTAAATCGATAAAATAAAAAATTAAAAATTAAAAATTTATTTTGTTACAAAGCTCAAACCTAGGGTTTTTTTTTCTTCTTCTATAATTTCTCCTATTTATTTTCTATGGCTAACTAAACAAAAATGATTTTTTTTTTTTTTTGGGGGGGGGGGGCTTAGGGTAATTACACTTTACCTCTTTTATAATTGGCCATTTTCCTATCTTAGCCATTAAATTTATTTTTTTTTCTACTTTGCCTCTTCATGTTTTATGTGTTTGTCAATTTACTCCTAAAACTAACTTATGTTCAAAATTAGACCGAAAATGTTATATTTATAATCATGCAACATAAATATATTTTTATGATATATAACTCATATATTTGACATAAACTCAAACTTTCAATATAATAATATATTTTTTATGTTATGTGACAATTACCGTGTCATTTTTTTTAATCTAATTTTAAACAAAAGTTAACTTTAGGAGTAAACTAAAAAAAAATGGAACATAAAGGGTCAAAGTGGGAGGAAAAAAAACTTCAAGGGTCAAAGTGAGAAAATGACCAAACATAAATGGGGCAAAGTGTAATTTACTCCCTTTGTTTCAAATACATATTTATTTTATTGTCATTTTCATAACCCAACAAATAAATAAATGAATTAATTTCACTTCAATCTCTTAAACTATTGTCATTTTTTGTATTTCATCTCTAAACTATTAGTTTCATCTATTTAGTCTCTAAAAGTTCTAATTTCGAATGATATGATTCAATTGCAGATTGTCCATCCAAATCAAAAATGGTGAAAACATATTCAAATGGGCAAAACTAGCAATTTTTTTCTTGAACTCATGCTTTTTTGGAGGCACCATCTTTTTTGTTTTTTGTTCTTCACAATCACTACAAGAAATGTCGCTTTTGGCTACCAAAATATTGGTCGCCAAAAGTCTAAAATTTGGTTGCCGAAACCATTTAGCGACCAAAATTTTTTGTCGCTAAGCTCGTCGCCTTTACCCTGTCGGCGATAGTATTGGCGACTAAATTGGTTTGGTCGCCGAAAGTGTACACATTTGGCTACTAATCTTAGTTTAGTCGGCAAAAGGTATGTTTCCGCCACTAAAGTATTAGTCGCCGAATGTGACTTTTGGCTACTAACATTCGTTTGGTCGGCGAATGTGTTACTTTTTGCTACGAAAGAATTAGTCACTGAAAGTTAACATTTGGCTACGAATCCATACTTAGTCGGCAATAGTGACATTTCGGCTACTAATTTTTTAGCCACTAAAAGTTCTACATGAAAATTTTAACCAACTATTCCTTACTTTTTGCTACCAAATGTTTTAGTCGCCAAATGTTTTTGCTACTAAATTATTAGTAGCCAAAAAATTCCAACTATGTATTTGGCTACCAAAATATTTGGTGGCCAAATATTTTCTGTTTTTTTTTTATTTTATTTTCCAAAAAAATTCTAAACAACCTACATTCATGTTTAATACAACCTGTACGTACATAACCCAAGATTCAATATAACCATCAACGCTAAATATATTATCAAGCATTCAACAACGTGCACATGTTACAAATTCCAATTATATATATATTACAAATTCCATAAGAACCAAGTCTAATCCAACGTCAATAATTTAATTTCATACATGATACAGGAAAAACCAACTACTCCCATTACACATTTTAGTTCCAACCATCAAAAAATAAGTACTAATAAGTACAAGATGTCGTCCTGGCATCACTATAAGCTGCCATTGCTCAAGTCCTTCCATAAAACCCTTCGATATTGTTCTCTTACTTTTAGTGAGGACAATATGGAGGGAAGGTTGCTCTTCAGTCCTTCCATAAGTACAAGATGTCGTCCTGGCACCAAAGTCGTCTTGCTCTTCAGTCTTGAGACTCAAACTTCCAGGCAACGATGCTGGATCGGTAGTCTCACCAAAAGAATCATAGGCTGTCCTACGGTCATTCTGCTCCTCCAGTCTAGTTATGGCTGGTAGCTGGGAAGGTGGTGGTGGTGACCGGCTCTTTCATTTCGACTTTATAGATAGTGTCCTTAATGTGCGGTCAGTGCAGAGCAAGATCCATGGATGGCCTGAAAGGAACATTGATGAGTGAAAAAGATTAGCATATTTACATGTGAATTCAAGATTAAGTCAAGAAAATGGTATGGGAAACAAAAAAGTGAATGATAAAAATTGATGTTTCTAAACATTTAGGTATTGTTCTAGGGCACTGGCATGCTCAAGAGACAAGCCGAAATTGCATTACCAAAATGGTTGGTCAGCCATTATCATCTCATACTCAAAATCTTGTGTGCGATAAAAATGGCTGTATCTGACCGCTATTACATTTCAGTTACACATTTTCCTAAAGAAAAAGAACAAAGCACACAAGCTATGGAATTTGAGGCACCTCATGCTGGTTAAAAAATTCCACATAATGGGGAAGAACAAGGCTCTATAGAATGTCTTTGGTTGAGTGTTACTTGCAACCAAGCCTCCATCTTAATCACCAATATGCCTCCAAGTAACCAAACAACGTCTAATAAAACTAGAAGACCACAGGAAAAATTCTTACGTTAGGGAATGCACTAAAAACTACGTTAATAATGAGTATCTTATCCTTACAGCCAGCAAGTATAGGTAACAGACCATCACATACAGCCATGCTAAATGTTAAATTTGTTTAAAGAATCATGGTCTAAGAAATGATCACTCCATTTGAGAGTTCAGTATGTATCAGACCAAATAACTCTACCATTAAGATTTTCAAATGCCTTTAAACTGTAATACTTCCAAAAATATTTTGAAAAAGTCAGACACGAGGCAACTATTCAACAATAGAAGTTGATTAGGCCAGCAAAACCTGTGGGCCGCAATGATTTTCATAAAAATGTATGCTCACACCTTTTTGGCTCTTTGTACTAACATAGGAAAAATGATATGTACTGGGAGACACAAAAAGGCAATACACATATAGGATCATTATGTACTTCGTCTCATGATCTTGCTATTCTTGCTTCAGTTGGTAAGAAGGAGAAGCACCTATGAAGAATATCCACCATTATCAATACCGAGCACCAGGCATTACACAGACTGGCCATAATTAAAACATAAAACATAAGATAGACGTGCTAGAATGGAGTGGCTTCCTGACGCACATAGATGAGATTGGTGCATGGACCATACTAGGACACTAATTCGAGTTGGAAACACAGAGATGAGATCTGCATATCTGAGACTGACAGTTACCTTGCTGCAACAACAAAATGGACTTAGCAAAGTGAAATTTATCAACTTAAGAAGGCTATCGATTCTTGTACCACAAAGAACATATATATTGCACAGTTTTATTACATGATGAAATTTCAAGGACATGTTTCAACACCTTATGTTTACTACTTGACATAAAGAGGACACATACACGGTGGTCTACGCAAAAAAAAAATAGGACACTTAGGTGTGGATTAAAACTGTTATCATGGTATCCAGGTTTTGCTTTGGAAAGACCAAAATGCCCATGTCCTCCAACACTTTTGGAACAACACTAATTATGTTTCTACCCTACAAATAGTTTCCTTATTTAGTTCACCAAAATCCATATTCTATCTTCCAAAGTGAACTGGATACGTCAATAACATGCTTTCAAAATCCAAAAGTGCCTACATTTTAAAATTTTCAATTTTGTTTGCATACCATTTTCCATTAGGGAAAAAAAAAAATGAAAACATGGTTTTATAACCCAAAAGTGCCTAAGTTTAACATTTTCAAAACATCATAACAGGGCAAGCGGATGAACTATCCAAACTTAACATTTTCAATTAAGTTGTTTCTTGGCCCTCGCCCTAAATTCAGTGAAGTGTAGGAGTTTAGGCCATTCAATAGGAGTTTCCATGATATGTAGTCCCCCAGAAATTATAATGAAAGGTATACTTATGAAATAGCAAATAAGTATACATAATTAAACAACTTAAATAGAATGATAATTAAATTGATGATAACAAATCTCCCTGCTGATGAAATTAGTTTCAATTTCCTGGCATAGTTAACTGAAAACAAATACACATGTTCAGTACCAACTAAATTAAATCTAGCCATTATGTGGATGATGGGTAAAATGATGCAACTAAGAAGATTTTGTTTAACAAAAAAATTGAAGGTTACATATCCCAGCAGTATATATTATTATACATAGAGTCAAACGCAACCTAAAAATATTAAATGTTAGATAATTTCAAATAGTAATTGATAGCAATTGCAAACTCCAATTTTCAATTATACCTTGCACCAGGACTCGATGACGCATGTAAACACAATATGGGATTGTGAACTTTTTGAATGTATGCTTGTTGCTCCGACCTTCCTACTTGAAAGCCCCTGAGCCAGAAATAAAAGTTAACAAGCATAAAAGAAAATCCATGAAGTATCAACAAGTAGCAATCTGTAGCACTAATTCAATAAACAACAAGAAACATGCTCATGCAAAAAAGAACAAAACTTGAATGCCTTGTTATTTGCTACCTTAATTAATACAAGATCTCCGATTTGTTCATTGTATATTTGAGACAGCAAAAGATAAAAATCAACAGATTCATCAGATTCATCAGTTGCCACTTCCAGGAAATTTTACAGATTCATCAGAAGAAGAAATCAAAAAACAAAAAACAAAAATCAACTTATAGAGTACGCATTTAATGAGTTGAGAGATCAAGGACACCCACACTCTTACTTATACTTGGTGCAGGTCTTCCTCTGAAATGATGCATCCCAGGAACAAATCAATAGACTGCAACTTTAGTTAGAAAAGTTTCCATATGGGGAAAAAAAAACTTAACATTCCATAAACTTCGTGTGGCTAGCCCCTAAGGGGATTCTGAAATAATAGTGTTTAGCAGCCCCCTAAACACCCACAAAACCTTGCATGGTGTTGTACACCAGCACAAGCAACAAAATTTGCACCGACCATGTTTTAAGAATTGCAAAATTTTCATTTCAGGAAGAGAAGTCATATTGAGATTTATTTTTTTTCTAAATTTGAATGGCAGTAAGACTGAGCAAAAGGCAACTCAAAAAAGCCTTTATTAATGCCAACTTATAGAAGACTGAATGCTTTTTTAGCTTATAAGTATCTGAATGCTAACTTGGCATATTCTGTACTAATCAAACAAATATACAAAACCAAACAAGTAACTCTCCATTTTATTTTGCCAAATCATAGTATTTTCACCCAGAAATGACAACAATAACTTGTAAAACTAACAACAAATCACCAATACCATACCATCAGTACAATCTCTCTTCTAAACCTTTTAATTGATTTTTGTTACAGTTCATATCAAGTGCATACCCAATATCATGCAACTTGTCTCAATGAAAATAACAACCACGTGCAAGCAGGTAAACAATACATCCATAATTTATCACGGGTAATTTATATACTTCTCAAATCATGATAAGTTCTTAACCATCTAATCATTTTTTTTTCTCCTTTAAATACTTCCCCATCAATTACCACAAATTACCACAATCAAATCACAAGCCACATTACTAAAAGACTGAAATGTGAAACAGAATACCGTTGTGATAAAATGTTAGTAAAGGTTCCATGTAAAGCACTAATCAAAAGCTTTTTTCTATTTCTTTTCTTTTCTTATAGATTTGATTCACTCGGATACGTCAATAACATGCTTTCAAAATCCAAAAGTGCCTACATTTTAAAATTTTCAATTTTGTTTGCATACCATTTTCCATTAGGGAAAAAAAAAATGAAAAGAGCAGAGGTAAAGAATAAAATATGAATCCAAAAGACACCCCACTGCATCCCAGAAAACATGCTTTTATAATCCAAAAGTGCCTAAGTTTAACATTTTCAAAACATCATAACAGGGCAAGTGGATGAACTATCCAAACGGCCATGTTGCAAGCTCCTTAGGCAAGTGGATACATTACAGTATAATCTTGAATTCCTTAGGCAAATGCTTCTTTTAAACAATACACTCTTGAAAGAAAAAAGAAAAAAAAGATGCAGCTATTCATACAACATAAAATAAATTTTTTTTTTTTGGGTGCTGATTTTCCTAACCTCCTTTTCTAATTGCAGAATCTCTAAGCACCAACTTCTGGATTAAAATGCAAATACTCCTTTAGTATTTTAAGCATTGCCTAATACAAAACAAGAACTGGGGAGATTACCCAGACAATGCAGATTCTGCTTTAAGATGCTTCATCACTGTCGATTATCTAGATTCTCAAGCATTAGCCGACTCATCATGCTTGTCAGTTCTGGTTACACGATTTATTGCTCCAAAGTATGCACTCCCATGAACCTTGATCAAAAGCTCTTCATTTGTGTTCTCCAGACAACCTTCGTCCTGAAATTAATAGCACAAATCCAACTGTAGTTAACACAAGTCCAACATTTGCTTTCTGGAAGAACGTAGTACCTTTAGATTAGAATCAGTTTGGTCTGTTTTTTGAATATTTTTTAGGCCATTCATGATGGCTTTAAGTTGTTTCTTGGCCTTCGCCCTAAATTCAATGAAGTGTAGGAGTTTAGGCCATTCAATAGGAGTTTCCATGATATCTAGTCCCCCAGAAATTATAATCAAAGGTATACTTATGAAATAGCAAATAAGTATACAAATTAATATTTTGAGATAATAAAAAATAAAATAAGATATTAATAATTTTGGATGGTGGGTGTACAACCTAAAAATAAAAATAAAAATAAAAATAACTATTTTGTTTAGTCAAATTTTCAAGTGGAGACTAATGGTATTGTTATTAATAAAATAAAATAACTATTTTGTTAATTTTTTTATTTTCATTCGGCTACCAAATAATTTAGTAGCTAAAGGTACCTCTACGGCTACTAAATTTTTATTTAGTCGCCAATTGTCATATGTTTAGCTACTAAAAATTGTTTTAGTCGCCAATTGTAATATCTTTAGCTACTAAATTTTTTTTAGTAGCCAATAATCAACATTCCCCTACTAAAGAAAATTAGTAGCTAAAAAGTTGACTTTTGCCGACTAATATAATTTTTGGTAGCCAATTCCATGACTTTTGGCGACTAAATTAGTTTTGGTAGCTAAAAGTGGTCGGCAAAAATGCTTTTTCTTGTAGTGAATGATTGAAAAAGTCCTCCAACTTGTGCATCTTGTTGCAACTCTACTAACTTTTAGTTTTTAATTAAGGCTTCTAAATCAAAAGAAAAAAGGGCTTGTTGGGAAGAGGAGTGCGGCCTATAGAGCACATGTAACGCACAGTCGGGTTGCTCACTAAAACCAGCAATGAAAGCATAGCAGTTAGTTACATCTCTATTCCATGATCCATGAGATTATCAACACCCAGAGCCTTCCACAATCAAAACAACATCCGCAGATCGGACGGACTAGCAGTAGAGCAAATATTCCTCTTAGGAATAACAGCCTCAAGAAAAGTTTTTCAGCCAACGAAGGATACCTGAACATGAACCACAGACACTGATCTTAAGAGAGTATTGATCTTAAATGAATCACAAACCTGAAAATGAACCAATTAGAGTATAACAAAGGAACATAAAGAAAGAGTATGAGTGTGTTTGGTTTGTGTTTCGAGATAAATTTTCAAAATAAAAAATTTGGGGAGAAAGTTTAGAAATTTTTTTGGTTTGTTCGGTTGTATATTTTGAAATTCGTTTTGGAGTTTAGAAATTTGGGATGATTTAATATTTTGTTGTAGTTGAATAGATGTGTGTGATAGAAAAATTGATTGAGAATAAGAGAGGAGAGAGGAGAGAGAGAAAAAAATGATTGATTGATGTATAGGAGAGAGAAAGCGATTTTAGAAAAAAAATTCAAAAATTTGAACCAAACAAAATTTTTAAAAAATTTCTCAAAAATTGTATCTTTAGATACAAACAAAACAAGTCCTACACATTTATTAGTGTTGTTGGGTATACTTTGTTAGTGGAGTATGAGACTCAATTAGTTTATTAAAAATATTTAATTTGGTTTAGTGTTGGTTATAACATATTTTTTTATATATCATATCTAATTTTTGAAGACCCAGTGGGTATTTAAATATCTGTTTGGTAACAGTTAGAGTTTTGATAAAAAGCTCAAAACTCAACAATATTTTTGAATATTGTTTTTGTTTTGCGGGAGGAGCCAGCGGCTAATAAAACTTTTTTGTTTCAGCCATTTGATTAGTATTGCCACAATCAAGGTATTCGGCACCAAAATACAATTAAAAAGACTCCTAAACAAAATAGTGTTACTAAGAGGATGAATCGCACCACCGTGGAAAGAACAAGGTGTTTGTTTTCACATGCTAAATTGCTAAGATCCTTTTAGGGTGAGGCATGAGGACAACAGTTGACGTGATCAATTTGTCTCCTTCCTATCCTTTGAATGATGATGCTCCCGATAGAGTTTAGACCAGCAAAGATGTATCTTATGAGCACTTAAGAGTGTTTGGTCGCCGAGTCTTTGTTCGCATTCCAAAGGATGAGATGATTAAGCTTGATAGTAAGTCAAGACAATGCATTTTTCTTGGCTATGAGTGTGATGAATTTGGTTATAGATTGTGGGATCCGGTCAACAAGAAAGTTATTCGAAGCCATGATGTTGTGTTTCTTGAAGACCAAACAATTAGGGGACTCAAGCATATAAGTAGAAGAAGAGGAAGTTTACATGACCCAATCTACCATTCATAAATTCGGGGACTCAAGCATATAAGTAGTAGAAGAAGAAGTTTTCTCATTAATTTTAGGGATAAGAGTCATTACATTGAGCTTAAACATACCGCTCGACATAAACCCCTTTCCCACATAGACCCTGTTCTTGGTCAACATGACCTTATCAGCTTCAAACACCATGCGAAAGCCATGTTTATTTAAGAGCAACTCCGAGACAAGATTCTTACGAATGTCCGGTACAGAGGACATCGTTCAGAGTCAACTCTTTTCCTGAAGTCATCTTCAGAATCGCCTTGCCTTTAACCTTAATAGTTGAGGTCATAGAATTCCCCATGAACAACTTCTCTCTATTTGAAACCGGTTCGAAATTTGTGAACATTTTCTTCTTAGCATAGATATGGCGAGTAGCCTCAGTGTCCACCCACCATTCATTCAGGTTAGACCCCACCATGTTCACTTCTGAGACGACAGCTGACAGATGCATGCCGTCTACATCTTGAGACAAATCCTCCATCTCATCTATGTGAGCTCGACTTTTGTTTTGTGGAGGGTTCTTCTTGTAGGGTTTCTTCTTTTTGCGGAAATCAACTGCCCAATGCCCATTGCTTCCATAGTTGAAGCACTTTTCATTGAACCTATAAGTAGGTTCCTGTGGCTTGTAGATCGGCCTTTTGGAGACTCCATCTCTAGTCTCCAACTTTGAGCTTTTGCTTGTCAGTGGCTTTTTCTTCACCCTTGAGGATTGGCCATGCTCAACCACATTTGCTTTCACAGTAGAGGTACTCCCCCCCTTTCTTCCTATTGTCTTCCTCAATACGGATCTTGATAATGAGCTCTTCGACTGTCATCTCCTTTCGCTTGTGCGTTAAGTAGTTTTTGAAGTCTTTCTAACTATTAGGCAGTTTCTTAATCAGAGCAACTGCTTGGAATGATTCACTCAAGAACATTACCTCTTCATGAATCTCGTGCAGAATTACTTGGAACTCTTGGACTTGACTAATGACAATTTTTTAGTCCACCATTTCGAAGTCCAGAAATCAGCCAACGACAAATTTCTTTAACCTAACATCCTTGGTTTTGTACTTCTTCTCCAAAGAATCCCACAGCTCCCTTGCCGACTTCTTGGCATCAAACATATTGAAAAGTGAATTTGCCAAGCCATTCAGAACATAGTTCTGGCAAAAGAAATTTGACTGCTTCCAAGCATCTAGAGCCATGAACTTCTTCTTGTCTTGTTCATTCTCTTCCACGGTTGGTGGATCTTCACTCAAAAACCTCAAAAGGCTTAGAATAGTTAGGTAGAACAACATCTTCTGCTGCCACCTCTTGAAATTCACTCCCATGAACTTCTCCGTGTGCTCATGATGGTTGCGCGGTCCTCCCCGGAATAGGAAGAGCAGTAACAGGGTTGACCACAGAAGTCACATCAGCAGGGGTTGGCAAGCCAGTTGCCTTGGGGTTCTGTTCCCTACTAACATTAGCAGCAACAACAACAACATCGGTAACAATTGCCATTTCTAAAAAATACAACAAAATTTCATCATTATGTGTTTCCAAAAATCAAACTTCACACTAGAAAATCCTGGAGTTGAAAATTTAATTCAAAACCAGTCTCACCACTTAACCTAGATTCGAACATGGTCAGGAATGTTTCCAGGAAGACTAGAGGGGTTACACTGGTCCTACTTAAAACCCAGTTAACCTTAAGAAAAACGTTCAAGAGCATGTTGACTTCTAGTCCAGGGGAAACAATTTTGAGAATTAAGTTTTCCAGGTGATAAACTAGGTTAAAAACAAACCAAGTTCCAAATTTGCATGCAATTTAAAAAATGACTAACCAAATTACAGGCAATTTAAAAACAATTGCTACAACCATTACAAGCAAATAAAAATCGCTTTTACATATTGGTAAAAACGACAACTATAGTCCAAGCAAAAAATTGCTTCTATTATATGTAAAAGAAATAACCAATCCATAAGGATTCTATTTAGTCCAACAAATTCCTTTCCACACTCAAGTATTCTTGTTCAACAAAAATGTTAGTAGTCCTAACTTTTGGTTTTGCAGTCCCAAATACTAGTCATTTGGTCTTTTATTTTTCCCATTCCCTTTTGCATAGGTATTCCTATAAAGAAAATTAGTAAAGAACCTGTAGACACCCCATTTTTTACCTCCCTTAAGACTTGGGCACTACTAATGCTTTACTTGGTGGTGAAAGTTGTGCAGGGCAAAGGTTTAATTCCTTCGGCAAAGAGAGAGTCAAATCCCAACTTCATACCCCCTTTTGGACCAAAACAATCTTGATCAAAAGATTTTAGACCTTGAAACCCTCTCTTTCAAAATGTTTTGGAAATAAAGTTCCAACGATGTTCCGAGGCTCGCATTTCGTTAAATGTTGCGCTGTTCGGTAAACTGAGCCAGGACAAAGTGGAAATGAATGAAAGAGAGATGAAATCTTTGAAAAATATTTCAAACACCGGTTTGGAGTTGAAAAAAAGAGGAAAGTAGAGAAGAAAACTAGTTTGAGAGAAGTTCGGCATGAATTCGGGTAGGACCAAAACTAAGCGGCTTCACCAAAATAGGCATAACTCTTTTCACAGTTGGAATTTTGATGCAAGGCTACCACCATTGGAAAGCTTACTTTCGGGGCTTCAATTTGGACACAAGAATGACCTAAAAAGGAGTCCATATTAAGGCGTTATGGCCATTTGAAGTTGGACCTGGAAAGTAGAATTTTGCCTGCCGACCAGAAAAGTGGGCTGCCGACCAGAAAAGTATCCTACTGACCACTTAGGTGGTCTGAAAAGTGGTCTGCAGCCATGCCACTACCTTCCTATCTATGTGTAGACCCTCTTCCCCCTCTTACCGACCACTTTCTCTTCCGGCAGACTAGAAAAAGTAGCTGGCCGACCAGTGCAAGTAGCTGGCTGACCACTTCAACTAGTCGGCAGCTTTCCTGCACTTTCTGCAGATATTTTCCATGCCAGCTGTGCCAGCTGTTGGGCATAGAAAGCATCCTCCATACACGTTTACGGAGGGATTGATTCAAGCTTCAAACTTGTTCAACAAGCTTGATGCTTGGTTTTCTATAAAAGGGAGCCTCCTCCCTCTTGTCTCAGGTTTAGAAAAATTGCATTGAGCTATACATACACTTCTATCTCTATATTTCTCCCTTTGTCTCATATTTGTGCTTAAAAGTGCCTTTTCTTCACACTTTTGCACACAAACACATAGCGAAACACCATACTCTTGTTGCTGAGGCACCTTGAAGCTGGTTTTGGAGTTTTTGAATTTCTTTTGGTCCAAAAAAGTTGCTGGAGTTGCAGCTTTGAAGTTGTTCTACAAGGGTGAGTTTCTAACCCCTTGAAGCTTGGTTTTTTTTTAAGCTCTTAGCCTTATTTGCATGCTTTCTTTGGCTTAACTCTCATCTACAAAAAGTTCTGATTTCAAGTGCTTAACATGTTTGTTTAAGGTCTCTTTGGTGTTGGGGGTGGTCTACCCCCCTTTTGTGCCTTGTTTGGCATTGTTTTGAGCTGTCCTTTTAAGCTATTGGGACCACCTCTTTTTGGCCTTCTCACCACTGAAACTCAGAGGAATTTTAGTGGTGGAAAGTGTGTTTTGAGGTTCCAAATAGGAGGGGGTCATCCCCTCTCCTTGTATTTTGGTTGCTTGCTTTGTTGGCCTCATGTTTGAGCATGTTTATCTAGCATATGTTGGCTCCATCTCAGCCTATTTTTGGCCTTATTTTAGTATGGCATACCTCTGTTTTGGCTTAGTTTAGGCCACTCTTGCATGCTCTATACACTTGTAGTGTAATCCTTGCAAACTAGCCTTACATGCTCATGTTGATAGCTCACCTTTCTAGCATGTTTTGGCTCTATCTAAGCATGTTTTTGGTGTTGTTTTACCATGCCTTAGCTCTGTTTTGGTTTGGTTTGATAGCCTTTTGCATTGTAACGCCCCAACCCTTCACATGTCATTGATATTGTCCGTTTTGAGCCACGCCCGCACGGATTTGTTTTTCCAAGTGGGTCACCCATCCCAGAACTACTCCAACCTAAGCACGCTTAACTGGGGAGTTCTAATAGGGATATCACCACTAGGGAAAAGGCCTTGTTGCTATATAAGGGTCTAGATTTTTACTTTTATAGCCCAGGAACTCCCCCTCCATTCCCGATGTGGGACACCGAGGCCTTACAATCCACCCCTCTTAAGGCTGCACGTCCCCGTGCAGTAGCCTGCCAACTCGCAAACCTACCCACATACATCGAGAGACGCCAGGGGCCCACACTCTGTACTTCGGAGAGTCGGCTCTGATACCATTTGTAACGCCCCAACCCTTCACATGTCATCGATACTATCCGCTTTGAGCCACGCCCGCAAGGATTTGTTCTTCCCAGTGGGTCACCCATCCCAGAACTACTCCAACCTAAGCACGCTTAACTGGGGAGTTCTAATAGGGATTTCACCACTAGGGAAAAGGCCTCGATGCTATATAAGGGTCTAGGTTTTTACTTTTATAGCCTAGGAACTCCCCCTCTATTCCCGACGTGGGACACCGGGGCCTTACATGCATGCTCCTTACACTTGTAGTGCATTTCCATTCACTAGCCTAACATGCATCATGCTTTTGACCATCATTCTAGCATGCTTTTGGCTCTATTCCAGGAAGCTTTCCTTCATGTTTTTCCATGCTCTAGGTCTGATTTATGTTGTTTTGATCATGCATGCCTTACTTTGTATAGCCGTAGTGCATTCTAGCTCACTAACTTTGAGTTTCCAAGTCACTAGCATGCATTGCTTGGGTTATTTGCATGATTTGGCATCATTTGGTATGTGATTTCAGTGCATGTTTCATTGCCATGCCCTCACATCTTTCACTCATTCAATGCTTTGGAGGGTTGGTTCTTTATGCTTTAAAAATGAGCCATTGTGTATGCCATCTTGCCTAGGCTTTTGGGCTGCCATATCAATGTGTTTTTGGTCTTGTTTTGCCATGATACAACTCTGATTTTTGTTGGTGAAGTCATCTCATGCTTAGTTTTGGTAGGTGTAGTGTAATCCTCCTTATTAACCTTGCATACTCCATGCTTCATGCCCTTCATGCTATCCTGTTTTGGCTACACTTCGTGCATGTTTTATCCTTGATTTGACATGCTCTAGGACTGTTTTGGGTATTCTTGGCCATATGCTTCATGTATTGCATAGCTATAGTGCAAGTGCCTATGCTAGTTTCAAGTTTTGAGCCTTCTAGCATGCTATGCTTGTGTTGCTTGGATGATTTGGCATCATTTAATACTTGATTTCAGAGCATATAGTGTTGTCATACTTCCATATTTATCACATTTTCATCATGTTTGAGAATTGTGCTCTTATGCCTAATTGATGGGCCAATGTATGAGCATGCATTTTCTTGCTTTCAGTACTAGCATTTCAGCACATTTTGGCCACTGTTTTGGACATGATTGAGGTCTGTACATATTTGGTTTAAGTCCACTAAGCATGTTGTTTGAATGTCGTTATTTGCATTGTGTTTGCATGCTTGTTGCATTGCATTATGTTTGCATGCATTGCATTGAGTTTGCATGCCATTAGCTTTGATAAGTTGATCATGTTGCATTGCATGTGTTTGGGTTGGATGTTAGTCCAAACACGAGAAACGCGGGACGTTTCATACTTGAAGTGATGAAACGTGCCTCATTTCCTGGTCACCAACGCTCTTGATCATGCATGATAGAGTTTAAGGCTCTTATTTGTTACTTGTGCATTCATTGACGTTGAATTGTGCAAACTTGGCTTCTCGGCCACCGTGCATTGCAATGCTCCGTTGGTGGCCAGAGAGTCGAGAACCGCACTCCCTTGAGCTTAAGAAATGATAGGGAGGGTGATTGTGCACACACATCTTGCAAATACACTGTCGTGCCCCTTCTTGTTCTCTGTTGCAGCAAACTAGAATTGGGCAGCATTTTCTGGTCGGCCGGCCAGTAAAAGTGGCTGGCCGACTACTTTTTCTGGTCTGCAACAAATGTAAGTGGTCTACAGGTGGTCTACAATACTAATAAGTGGTCGGCAGCCTTCCTGGAGGTCTCCATGATGGAGTAGAAGCTATGTGGAGGTTTGTGCAGTGTTCTGAAAACAAATGCAAACAGAGGCAAGTTGGGGCATCGTAATGCATTTTCGAACGAGGCGACCGAGCATGCATGCACTTCTTCACCCTGAGGACCTCTTCTTACTGCTTTACTTAGCCCCTTTTCTTAGTTAGCTATTTGGTTCTGTACTTAAGTAGTTAATGTACTTAGCTATTCAATTTGTGTTGTAATAACTAATTAGTTAACTAGGATTAGTTAATTAGTTTTGTTTTGTAATAATTAGTTTAATTAGCTTAGCATAGCTAGTTAGCTTATTATTCGGACCCTCCGTCGAGAGGGCACAACTATTGTAATAAGTGTGCGTATGTGTGATGCATGTCTTCCAACCCTCATTTCTTTCTCCCTTTTACTTACCTGCTTTCAGTGGTTAGTTTTAGGACATGTTTTAATTAGCATCCTTATGCTATGCATGCGTGCATTCATTTATCTGTCTTGCATGCACCGGGCTCGACACATCATACAAACTACATCGTATTTCAATACCAATTTGAATACATGTTATCAAGTTGCATTCACATGACATCTTAGAGTAGCCAAGCCTATTTTAGCTGCATTTTTGCATGTGTTGCATTAGGCATTGTTGACATAGCTAGGATCATGCATTGATTACTAACTAGCTTCTTTTTTGGCTCGGAGTACTAGATAAGCTTTTACGGTTTAGTATACTGCATGAGATGTGTGAGTGTTGCTATGTCAGCATGCTTGCCATGAGGCTATTTGTTTAATTGATTAACTGCATAAATGCCTGTAAGTGAAGGCTTTATTGCTTGAATTGGAACAATTCATCGAAATGTGCGTTTTAAGCCCATTTTGCAGAGTGGCAAAATCATGTTTTTCTAAGCCCACTTAAGGGTGGCAAATCTGCGTCTTAGCCTACTTGCGAGTAGCAACTTCAAACCATTTTCAAAAAACAAACATGAGATGTTTTGTTCCAACTTAAGTGATTTAGTCTATACTTGTATGCTGTGCGCATCACATAGTAATTCTAGATCAATAACCGAAATAAGAACACATGTGTTTTCAAAAACAACATATCATGTTACTAAAGGCCGATCTTTGATCGGGCGAGCGGGGGTGCTCATTGCATGACCTTCCTCTCTCGTACCCAAGTTCCCGAGCCGAGGTAACTTTGGTGATGACGGACACGTGGCCTTAGGCACGAGTCAGGGTTTCCTAAATTTCCTAAAATAAAATATTTAGGCGGCGACTCTGAAATCTGGCAAAGCAGTCCATGTTTGGCGCTTTTTGATTAAAATTGATTTTTCAAAACGATTTGTCGGATTTGGACTCTTTGGTGATTTATCAGTCTTACATTGCACTTTGTGAGATTAGATTTAGAACCGTGACACGAGTCCGAACTGTAGTAGCTAAGAACCACGATTCGCGTCCTCGCGCACGGAGCGGAGTTCCGGGCGGTTTACAGTTTCTGGCGACTCCGCTGGGGATTTAGAGAACTTAACTCGAACATCATGATATGTTGTTTTTTTTTTACACTTATGTGTCTCTTTGCATTGCATTTGCATTGGTGTGCCTAGGACACCGTGTTTGCCGTCTGCTATTCCTAAACGGTTTGCCGAAGGCTGCATGCCACAAGGCTGCACGGTTATGGGCTCTGCCACGACGGGAACACAAACCTCAGTTTTCACCGAGGCACCTTTTTGACCATTCGACCTAGTGCATATCGGAATCCATAGTGACCATTCCAAATTAGGACAGGTTGCTTACCCGATTATAGGTTGTTTGAAACCGCTGTGTGCGTAGTGAAACCCTAGCTCCTGAAAAAAAAAGGACAGGGAAACCCTACCCCATCATAGGGGTGTTTTGGCTCTCAATTAACTGGTATGTGCTTTACAGTGAAACTGTATAAGGATGTGCATGTCAGTAGCTAAATTGGTATCTGTTTTGGGCAGAATTTGGTAGAGAGCACAATTATTCAATTGTGATCATATCCGCTCTTGTGAAACCAGGCTGAGATGCTGTATGTTTTCTTCTTTTGCAGGGAAGTCCTGGAACTATAGCTTCAGAAGGCTCCAATATCCCCCAAGTACATTGGACTTGTGTTGATAGACTTTGTCAGGTCAGAGATTCAGTGCAATAGAACAACCAATGTTTTCTTCGCCAGTGGTAAGGCAAAGAAGGGCCAGCCAGGCACAAATCACCAGTTCAACAGTATCCAGTTCAGCGATCATTATCCACCTCACCTGTGCGCAGTTGGGCTAAGATATCTGCTCTCATCTCTGAAAGGGGATACACACTTGTTTAGTTAGATCAGCAGTTTTCAGTTACTATGGAGGACATGATGCGTCAGCTCCAAGAGACTACGCAAGCCATGCAACGGGATATTGCCTACTAGGCAGAGTTTACCAAGCGCCAGGCGGAGGTTGTGGCTCAACAGACAGAGCTGATTGCCAGACATCAGCAATAACAGCAACCGCAACCACAACAAGCCGGAGGATCTGCTTCGCATCCACCCCCATTCGCACCTAGAGTTCCAACACTCGGGGATACTACAAACGTCCAGGAAGATACAAACGCCCCAACAGGGCCGGCTCCCCCACCAGTTCTACCGCAGATTTCAAAGACACCAGCCTTCTCAATAGATACACCGTTTAAATCTGAGATAGACCCAACCGCTCTGAAGGTCAGTAAGCTTGAAAAGCTATTCAAGAGGGCTCAATGTATGAATTCCATTCCGGACATAGAGGATGGATACACTGATTCGGCGGTGACTTTGCCGGACCGGTTCAAGAAGCCGCATATAGACCGATTTGACGGTTCTAGAGACCCTATGGTACATCTACGGTTGTTCTCAGATATCCTAAGGCCAATGGGCCTCTCCAGATTGTAAAAGCTTTCCCTCTTCGGCCGGACCCTGTCGAGTGTTGCGGTTATTTGGTATGCAAAGTTGGAGGACTCTGTCAAAAGAAGCTGGGAGGAGATGGCTAAGGCTTTTATAGCTCAATACTCCTACAACACGCAGATCGAGATCACAACTCGTGATCTCGAGATAACTAGACAGGAGTCGAAAGAGGGCTTCTCCAACTTTGTAACCCGTTGGAGGGCCAAAGCTTCTATAATGACCACAAGGCCGGTCGAGAAGGATAAGATACGGATGGTTGTGCGTAACCTCTAACCCAAACTGATGCAAAAGATGATCGTCTTACCCCTTCCCACCTTTATGGATTTACACGAGATTGGGGTACAGATTGAGGACGCTATAAAGCAGGGCCTTATTGACTAGGAGAAGGAGTAGCCCAGGAGGGCGTTTACCCGCAGTTCGAATGCGACCACCAGTGGTGATGTAGCTGCTAGAACTTCAGATGTGGGCATAGTCACCACCACCACTCCAAAAACAGCCACCCCATTCACCGGTGCATCCGGAACTAGCTTACAAACAGCCAAATATCAACCCCGAGGCAAGAGGGTTTTCACCCCGCTGAATATGCCTTTGTCCAAAGCTCTCGGAGTCCTTCTCAAGAAAAGGCATCCAAAACCGTTAGAACAGTGGCCTCTACCCGATCCTCTCCCTCCAAAGAATAACCCGGCTACATGCTGTGCCTTCCATCAGCAGCAGGGTCATGACACCGACTCTTGCTTCAGACTACGTCATGAGATTCAAAATCTCATTGACAACCAGGTAATAGCACCTCCAGAAAAACCAAATGTCAATCAAAACCCTCCACCTAGGCAGGTAAACTTCATCCAAACAACGGCCAACCTATTTGATCCCAGTATATACATCACCCCAGCCCATTTACCCAAGCTTGAGGTGTTTATTCCAGTCAGCATGGACTTATGCATGATGGGTACACCTGAACCCCAATCATCTCAAACCCGTGAACCCACTACTTCTAAGCTAATGAGAATGATTGAAGATCTCCAGAGAACTGTGGCCGATTTAGCCTTTGGGGTTTTGACCCCGTCATCAACCACATCACATACCAGGGATTTCATGTCAAAAGGCTCCCCAACCGTGGGACTGGTTGCATTGGAAGAAGGCCAATCTCTTAGCAAAGTGGAAGCTAGTGATAAGAACAAGGCAGGGGCATGCATTAGTCCCTATGAACATCTTCAGTGGGCTGTTGAGGCTTTGAAAGCCGAAGAGCTGAACAAACAGCAAGTGATTGCAGTTATTACAAAGACTGCGAATGACACTTTTGCCAGTCAGGATGAGAGCAGTTTGAATCAAAGGGCAAGCCGAGACAAGGGATGTTGTACCAGAAAGCCCCCTTTCAGTTCCAGTCCTACACTCGGAAGAGATCGACAAACCCAGTCAACACTTGCCGACCCTTTCGCTGGTACATCCAACACAACCAGCTCACAACCTGCCAAATACCTACCTCGGGCCAGAGGGTGTTCACCTCACTGTAAATGTCTCTGTCAATGGCCCTGAGGGTCCTGATCGAAAAGGGGCATCTGAAGCCCCTAGAGCCGCGACCATTATCAAATAAACTCTCTCTCTCCCATGATCCGGCCAAGTACTATGTCTTTCATTAACAAGCCGGCCATGGCACTGACATGTGTTTTCGTCTTCATCACGAAATACAAGATTTGATTGATAACAAGGTCATCGCCGCACCAAGTCCTGCAAAGTCTATCGGCATTGGGCCAGTGAACTTGGGGGATAACGTGATTATGTGATCGGGGGATGAACCACTTGTGGATGGCACTCAGCTTACTCCAGATATGGAGATGGCACACATTGTTTTGAGCAATGTGCAAATGCTATTTACTTTACTTTCTGGCTTGGGTATTGGGTCAGTTTTGTTGTGCTGTATTGAGTCAGTCCTTTTATACTGAGTTAGTTGGGTCTGTCTTGTTGTATTGAGTCAGTCTTGTTGTACTAGAGTTGGGTGATTTTGGGGGTGTTACCTCGGATATCACTTTCTTGTTTTGTGTTTGTCTTTTACACTCTTTTGAGTCTGTTTCTGCCATGGAACCAGTTACGCCAGAAGATATGAATGAAACAGTAGTGATTTTCATGCTTTTGTGTTTGTTTCTGCCTTGAGCTAGTTGTGCCAAAGATTTTGAATGAAGTGGTAGTGCTTTTCACCTACTTTTCTGTATTGCATTGACCTAAGTTTTTCAAAACTTTTTGAACACTGTGATGAAAACAAAGAGGGAGGAATTCCTCGGGATTTACAAAAATTTGATCAATTGAGAGAAAGAAAGGCATGCTAAGCCCTTAATGAATCAAATCATGTTTGTTAATGTAAGTACTGAAAAGGATCCTGGCTTGATCCAGATTGGTTCTACATGGTTTTTAGCGCGAGCAACTAGTCACTTTCTTAAAAGATTTCAAAAAATATTTTGCGTGGTCCCGCGAAGACCTGTTTGGAATCGCTCTTGAGATTATTCAGTATAGGATCGCTCTCAGCCTCGACCCCTTTTGCTTTCAAACCTTGAACCTTAACTCAGAATGTTTAACGGTCAACCACAATGTGAGGCTTGTATGACCAGATTTGAAATAGTCCTCGAACTAAGGGCAAGAAGGTCAGATATGATCAAAAGAAAGCTTGCAAAGCTGGATGAGAAGCAGCCTTTGAACTAGGGGCAAAAAAATGTCAGATGTGCTTGGAGAGTCAAAAATGGGGACATTTCTCAAGCTAACGAAGATCGGCAAGAATGCCAAATCCCAGAAAAGAGGAAAGAAGAAAGTATTGCTAAAGGACAATTGAATTCCTATCCACAACACTGGGGGCAATTCAAACCCGGCTTGATGGACTCCTACATCATCATCGAACAACAGTCATTCTCCTAGATTCAGATGGCTTCGAGATCTCAAACCGATCAACATGGACAAAGCTACACTTTTACCCTTGAGAGGCACGCTGGGTCGAAAACTAGGAAGGGCGACGTAGGCAAAAGTTAGAGCAAAAGAAAAAGAAAAGAAAAGAAAAAGAAAAATGAAGAAAAAGAAAAGAAAAAAGATGAAAAGAAATGAAAAGAAAAGAATGAAAAGAAAAGAAAAACATAGCTCGCAAGGTTGAAAACCCGAAAGGGCGGTCTTGGCAAAAGTTAGAGCTCAAAAAGGAGAGGTTAATACCCGAGTGTACCTTAACCAAGAACTACGTCAGGCTTGATTCCCATCTTTGGGATACGTAGGCAACTTCATTATGAAGGCTAGCCATAAACACTTCCAAATCGACTGTGTCCATGTAATTGTTCTGATCATCTTTGTCTTCTCTGTATCCGAGAGTTCAGTTATGATCGTCACTTTAAGGACTGATTACAGTGCGCTATGGTGCCATTCAGACAAGGGGCAACTTTCCGTTGACGTGCGGTGCCATTTAGACAAGGGGCAATTATCCATTGTTTTGGATCTGAGATTGTGCATCTCGAGAGTAGATTCTATGTTGGTCGAGTAGTGGCCATTTGTAAAAATAGTTTTTGAGAATTTTTAATGAAGTTGACTAATTTTCTCTAAAAAATTATTCAATTTTTCCAAAAACTGGACCATATCTTGGACCAAAAAAAGGAAAATTTTTAGTGCTCATAACTTGACTTGCATGCTTTCAAATCAGAAAATCGAACAAGCATGTTAATCTAACTTTCACGTTGGTCAAAATTGTTTTAATAGAAAGCAAAAAACAAAAAATGGTCAAAATGATGAACTAGGGGCACAGTTGAGTCAGGTTTTCTATCTTTTTCCCTTTATCAATGCATTCGCCAAAAAAGGCACCATACTTTCCAGAAAGAGCACACTACTTGCCAGAAAGGGCACTCTACTTGCCAGAAAGGGCACCATGTTTGCCAGAAAAGGGCACAACTAAAGCTAACAGCAAATGGCCGAAAGCTATCTCATCCTCCAAGCAACGAGGTATCAAGCCAAGTGCGAAGCATGAACTGGAAATGGAGCAGGATATTCCACTCCTTTATTCATGAAGGTCTGGCCACATCTGAACTGGCCAAGGGTGTCGTCAACCGATGTCAGTTACAAATCTGCTGCACACCCAGTCTTAGCGCAACCCCTTTGTGGGAAAATTCACTGCTGTGAGCAAATAAAGAAGAAATCTGGTAGAATACCAAGGGCAAGAGCCCACAGCTTCCTGCTTATCCATCAACCACCCAGGGGAGGGATAAAAAAGAAGAGAGATTGAAGAATAGAAAGATCTGTGCTGAGAGAAAAAGTGAGAAAAGGGTTTTTTTCAGAAAAATAGAGATTGAGTACTAGAGTGATGTGAGAATCACAAATGAGAAAGGGTGGGAAACAATACCCGGAGAAACAGGCTCCCTGTGCACATTTGAGTCTTGTGTTTTGTTGTGTTTTGTCTGTCTCGATTCTTGTTTTGAGTCGTTTCGAGTGTCAATAGATGTGTTTAGGTTGTTTTACCTTTGTTTTCCGTTGTAGAGTCGTTTTTGCTGTGGTCAGTCGTAGGCTCAATACCCGGTTAAGAACTTGTTTCTCAATTTCAATTTCAAAAGTAAAATTGTTTTGTGCTCAGAGTGTTGTGCCATTCTCTACATATGTGTAAAACATGATTTGTTCCTTCATAAAACTACAGGGTTCAACCCAGGTCATGTGAAAACAATAAAACCAGGACCTATCTGAAGCTATATAGGTTCCAGACTGCAAAGCAAAAGAAAAGAGGGAAAATCGAAGCATCTGAGTGTGTTTCACCTTTAGCAAATTTCGGGATTGCATTCCGGGTGTACCTCTTCAGGCCTGGTCAATACTTCGAAGTGTGAGTGTGCCTCTACCTCAAGTTCAGGTTCAAGCCTGCTTTAAGCCAGAATGGTGATCAGAAGTGCTCTCCCTGAGCACTATTTCCCTGCTAGGGGCATCTTGGATGTGTTTGTAATGAGTTCCTAGGTTACCAATTGCGATGGTGGAAACTAGAGTTCGAATGGCTGATGCCTAGAACGCAAAGGTTCAGGATTTTCGAGACTAAAGTTTGGTTTAAATACCCAGGAGTGTATCCCCGGCTTGAAATCTATATGGAAGCCCCATAGGTTGAGATAGCATGTGTATGCACCTCAATTCTGAATACTAAACCAACCTAGTCTGTCACCCCGTTAGAGAATAGGGAAAGATGTGAATATGGTTAGGAAGAAAAGTAGCATTCAAGGTGTTCTACGCGAAGAATCCTTGTCAGCATTTCAGAACCTTTATGCTGCGTGTTGAAGGAAAGAGTTCGAAGTACACTAGGTAAGTGTTTGAAGAACACAAAGGGAGATCCCTGTCAGAGTAGAGTGGTTCATCGCCACTCACTCCATGAGGTGCTTTCTAAAGCGCCGCTATGTTTGTTTATTGCATTCCTTAAACTTCATGCATTGTATTGCATTGTACCTATCAAGTTTCTTTCTCATTCATGCACGATATTGTATGTACGGTTCATTTGAAGCTGGTGCAACTAGACGATATTGGATGTGCGGTTTATTCAGAGGAGTTCCGTTTAAAATTGATTATGTTTTGTGTATCTATCGCACATTTTCACTTAGTGTATCTATCACATTTCGTTCATATAGTGTATCTATCACACTTGGTTCATATAGTGTATCTATCACACTCTCTTCACTTTGTGTATCTATCGCACATGCTTGTTCACTTAGTGTATCTATCACACTTTATTCATTTAGTGTATCTATCACACTATCTTCACTTAGTGTATCTATCGCACTTTGTTCATTTAGTGTATCTATCACAAGTGTATAAAAGAATGAACCGCAAGTGTATAAAAGAATCCAGAATGCTTCTGAAGAAAAACCCATAACAATCCAGGATCTTAAAATGGAAGTAAATGCTTTAAAAGTAGAAATAAAGCATTTACAAACAGCAAATATTGCTATTAATACAGACATAAAAAAAATCAAAGAACAAGTTGGTTCGAATACTACAGGACAATTAAAAATTACTGAAATAACTGAATCCAGTACTACTCAAGATGCATCTTTAGCATACTTGAATCTTATTAACAAGGTTACCTTCCAGAAATGGTATGTCAGAATCACTGTTATTATAAAGCCATATTTTATAATAAAAGACGCCATTGCCCTTGTTGACAATGGTGCTTATATGAATTGTATTTAGAAAGGATTAATTCCTACCAAATACTTCCAGAAAACAACTCAATCACTTACCAGTGCAAGTGGTAATTCTTTGTACATTAGGTACAAACTTCTAGAAGTGCTTATTTGCAATCAAGGATTGTGTTTACCAACATCCTTCGTTCTGATAAAAAATATGTCTCAAGCCATAATCTCAGGGACACCATTCCTGTGTTTATTAATGCCAATCACTAAAATTGACTCTATTGGCATTCATATAACTCTAAATGATCAGCCGATTATCTTTGAGTTTATTACAGAACCTTACACCAAAGAACTAGGTCAAATCAAAGGTCTAGTTGATTTCAAAGAAAAACAAATTAAGTTCTTACAAAAGGAAATTAGTTTTTTAACTACAGAACAAAGATTACAACAATCTTCTTTCCAGCAAAAGATCAAATCACTTGAACAAGAATTTCAAAATTAAATCTGCAGTGATATTCCGAATACTTTTTGGGATAGGAAGAAACACATAGTTTCTCTTCCTTATGAACCAGGATATGATGAGCGTAAAATTCCAACTAGAGCTCGTCCAAGTCAGATGAAAAAAGAGTATTTATAACTCGGTAAAATAGAGATTAGTACTCTCCTCTAGAAAAAGCTTATTCGTTCCAGTAAATCTCCTTGGAGTTGTACAGCATTTTATGTGAATAAAAATGCAGAAATTGAAAGAGGTGTGCCAAGATTGGTGGTCAATTACAAACCTCAAAATGATGCCTTACAATGGATTTGGTATCCAATTCCAAATAAAAAAGATCTTTTAGATCGTCTACAGGATGCTATCATATTCTCAAAATTTGATATGAAATCAGGATATTGGCAGGTGCAAGTTGCCGAAAAAGACAGGTATAAAACTGCTTTTACAGTACCCTTTGGGCATTTTGAATGGAATGTTATGCCATTTGGATTAAAAAATGGTCCTTCAGAATTCCAGCATATTATGAATGATATTTTTAATCCTTATACATAATTTGCAATATGTTATATTGATGATGTTCTTATTTTTTCATCATCTATTGACCAGCATATGAAACATCTTAATATATTTAACCATGTCATTATCAGAAATGGATTGGTAGTTTCTGCTTCAAAAATGAAACTTTTCCAAACTATAGCCAGATTTTCGGGCCATAATATTCATAATTGTACCATAATTCCAATTAACAGAAGCATGGAGTTTGCATCTAAATTTCCAGATGAAATTAAAGATAAAACTCAATTACAGAGATTTTTGGGTAGTTTAAATTATAATCATGATTACTATCCTAATCTAGCTACAGATGCAGCTATTTTATATTCCAGACTCGGAAAAAATTCTTCACCTTGGGATCCAGAACATACATAAGCGGTTTAGAAGATCAAAGCTAGAGTTAAGACTCTACCTTGTCTTTTTTTACCAAATCCAGAGTGGAAATAAATTGTTGAAACTGATGCCTCTAACCTTGGTTATGGTGGCATACTCAAACAATTTAACCCAAATAGTAAAAAAGAAGAACTTCTAAGGTTTACTTCTAGTATTTGGCATCAAGCTGCTAAAAATTATCCGACTATTAAACAAGAATGTTTAGCCATTATTAAATGTGTTTTAAAATTCCAGAATGATTTATTAAATCAACTTTTTTTAATCAAAGTTGATTGTTCGGCCGCTAAACAAATTTTTAAAAAAGATGTCCAGAATTTAGCTCAAAAATAAATTTTTGCAGCATGGCAAGGCCAACTTTTAGTATTTGATTTTGATATTGAATATATTAAAGGTGAGAATAATTCTGTTCTAGACTTTTTAACTCGTGAATATTTGCAAGGTCCAAACAATGTCCAGTAGAGGCCGAGGCCTAGGTAGAAGGGGCCGCAGAAGGGGTAATCCCTATCATACCGATTTTCCGGGGCTTAATGCCTCTTCCAGTAAAAAAGCAGAATATAGCCAAACGGCTAAGGATGTCCTCCTAACACCTCCAGAATCTTACTTCCAGAACTCCATCATTGAGGAAACAGTCCTCTATATTAATATAGAAGATATCCAATGGATGAATGATCCATAGGAAATCAAAAGGCAGTATCTCACTACTTAGCATGCTCCACCGCATTTTGATCAATACAGATATATTTTTGAACAAATCCTTACAGAAACTGCTTCAGTAGACTTTAAGCATACGTTGGTTGAACACAGCCGTACTGCTAGTCCTATCAATTACAATAAAGCAACAATCCAAAAAATCTTGCCTATGCATGCTTGGGGTATGCATCCCCATGTTACCAGAACTCTGGAGATTCGCAATAAAGAATCTCGCTACAGTTATTGGGATTATATTGATGCTTTTTCCTAAGCATTTTATTATATGAATCCCCCACGAAACCATTCATGGTTTATTCGTGTTATTCCAGAAGTTCTTAAAAACAATCACCCAAACTGGTTTCTCGTTTGGTGGGATAAGTTTGGTTTACAACTCGATGTTTTTCTAGAACCCATTCGTCTTGCTTTCAATGAATGACAAGTTGCATACAGTCACATTCCAGTATATAAGGATATTTCAATGTCCAAATCTACAGCCCATTTTGTCATACGTTTTGGAATTCCATGGATTTGGAAATGGGATTTCTAGTGTGACTTTCAGAATAAAGTTCCACGTTTGAAAAGAGTCTTCTTTACCAAATGGTGGACTAAGAGACTTGATACTCCCCAACAGCAGAGGGACCTTTTACAGAAAATTAAAGCCCATACTCAGGCTTGCTGGGATGCGTCTCCAAAATTACTCTCAGCCACTCCAGTTCAGAATCCTTTTGTCCAAATTCAAAATGAATTAAGACAAAAATATCCTGACCTTTCAGAGCAAGAATTAATCATTAAAAGTATGGATTTTATGAAGGAACAATTCTTACAATCCATATCCAGGGATGATACCAGCATGAAGTCTGGTTCCAGTAGTCATGAAGGTCCAGAAGATGAGCATTTTGATCCTCTTTTGGATGAAAATGAATTTACAGTTTTAGCAGGAGAATCCCAAGAACCAGAAGAGCCAAACATGGGCGATTTTTGGGATTCTTTGACTGGCTTAATTGCTGAAAAGATGAGCCAGGAAAAAGACAGAAAAGGAAAAGGAAAAGAAAAATGATTTGATTCTTTGTCCTTCACTCCAGCATAACTTTCCAACAGCATGTGATGACAAAGTTACTTTCGGCAAAAGTTTGGTCTTTGTCTGCCACCACAACAACTGGCTAACCAGCTGTCCCTTGCCGACACTTGAAGATAAGGGAAATCTCACGGAGATAAGGACGATCGACTCCAAGCTAACCAGGACATCAACTCCAAACCATCCAGGACACGCCACCTGTCCTCCATCTTATCTTCTGTATCTTTTATTTTAGCTATAAAAGGGATGCCTCACTCTTGTTGAAGGCACGAGTTTTTAGTTTTATAATTTTCATAAGTGTGTACTCTCTCTCTCTCTCTCAGTGTGTACTCTCTCCGCCATTCAGAAGTATTATAATAAAAGTTGAAGTATTGATTGTAAGTATTTCTGATGCATGTCCTCTGTTGATATACTTGTTATTTTAAATAATGTTTTAGATTTTTATATTGAAAGAAAAAATAGTTATTTACAGTTTTTAACTATCTTCCCTAATGATCATTGGGCTTTACAACAATTAGAATTCTGTAATCAACAAATTGATAGAATCCAGAATCAAATACAAGAGCAAATAGTTTCATGGGCAACTCTGCCCAAAGACCTCCACCCCCTCTACAGTAAATCATGAGACCATATATGGCATAATTAAGATAAAATAAAATAAAACTATGACTAATAGTATTCCTGGGTTTGTGCTGTTTAAGGGTAGATTAGTGTAAGGTTAAGTGGGACGTCACCCAAGTCGCGTAGAGTGAGACCTTTAGCAGTGATTGCAGTCATGTCATTTGATCTCGTAAGTCGTTGACAGACGTGCTTAGCTAAACCCTGTGTCGAGAACCTTTTTTAAGAGACCACAAAGATCTCTATCCAGAAGTATGTCTAGTACCAGTTATAGAACTGCTCCATCTTATAGAGTAGATCTACCTGAGTCATCTAGACAATCGTTATTTGAACCAGCTGAGTCGGTCTTACAAGGAATGTCTTCAAGACCAACATCCAGACCTCCTAGTGATACTCAACTTGAACAAACAACTGATCCAATAGTTCAGGGAGTACAATTTTCAGAAAATCAGATACCACATGGTATCTATGAATTCAGAAGGCCTTACAGCCCTACAGCCAGTGATATGAATTTTGAAATTTAATGGATTTTACACCAGGAAGTAAAATTAGAAAAACCTTGAATGAGGATTTACAGAAAAAAAAAATATAGAACATTTAGAGAATGGTATTTTAGATTCCACACCCCTCTCCAGTTAGAGCAGTACAAAAACCAGTACTACGTTCATTTAGAACAACACCAAAAATTACAGTCTTTTCCTTGGTGGTATGTTGAAAATATCACGCATATAGAATCTCAAATTAATGTTATTGAGAATATATAGAAAACTTGGGTAACCACTGATGGTCAAAGTATTACTTTTGTCCATCCACCAACCCAACCTCTGGAGTTACAACCATTAAGTAGTAATACTAAACCCTTAGCTATTGCTGCTTATATGGAAATTCCGCATAAATCACAGAATCGGGATCCAGAATCCATTCGTCTTGCTTTCAATGAATGGCAAGTTGCATATAGTCACATTCCAGTATATAAGGATATTTCAATGTCCAAATCTACAGCCCATTTTGTCATACGTTTTGGAATTCCATGGATTTGGAAATGGGATTTCCAGTGTGACTTTCAGAATAAAGTTCCACGTTTGAAAAGAGTCTTCTTTACCAAATGGTGGACTAAGAGACTTGATACTCCCCAACAACAGAGGGACCTTTTACAGAAAATTAAAGCCCATACTCAGGCTTGCTGGGATGCGTCTCCAAAATTACTCTCAGCCACTCCAGTTCAGAATCCTTTTGTCCAAATTCAAAATGAATTAAGACAAAAATATCCTGACCTTTCAGAGCAAGAATTAATCATTAAAAGTATGGATTTTATGAAGGAACAATTCTTACAATCCATATCCAGGGATGATACCAGCATGAAGTCTGGTTCCAGTAGTCATGAAGGTCCAGAAGATGAGCATTTTGATCCTCTTTTGGATGAAAATGAATTTACAGTTTTAGCAGGAGAATCCCAAGAACCAGAAGAGCCAAACATGGGTGATTTTTGGGATTCTTTGACTGGCTTAATTGCTGAAAAGATGAGCTAGGAAAAAGACAGAAAGGGAAAAGGAAAAGAAGAATGATTTGATTATTTGTCCTCCACTCCAGCATAACTTTCCAGCAGCATGTGATGACAAAGTTACTTTCGGCAAAAGTTTGGTCCTTGTCTGCCACCACAACAACTGGCTAACCAGCTGTCCCTTGCCGACACTTGAAGATAAGGGAAATCTCACGGAGATAAGGACGATCGACTCCAAGCTAACCAGGACACGCCACCTGTCTTCCTCATCCTTATCTTGTTCTTTTTATTTTTCTATATAAGGGATGCCTTACCCTTGTTGAAGGCACGAGTTGTAAGTTTAATAATCTACAGTTTATAAGTGTGTGTTGTACTCTCTCTCTCTCCCCCTCTAAAAGTGTGTACTCCACCGTTCCTTTTGAACCATAATAAAAGTTTGAAGCACTGATTGTAAGTATTCTCTTTCATCTTTTCTAATGTATGAGTTCTGTTGATATACTTGTTATTTTGCATGAAATTTTAGATTTTCATATTCAAAGGAAAATTCATTATGTAAACTTCCTTACTATTTTCCCTAATGACCCTTGGGGTCTCCAGCAATTAGAATACAGTAATAAACAAATTGAGATTATCCAATCTCAAATACAGGAACAAATAGTTGTGTGAGCGGTCGTCAGTAGGCCTCCACCTCCTCTACAGTAAATCATGAGACCATATATGGCATAATTAAGATAAAATAAAATAAAACTATGACTAATAGTATTCCTGGGTTTGTGCTGTTTAAGGGTAGATTAGTGTAAGGTTAAGTGGGACGTCACCCAAGTCGCGTAGAGTGAGACCTTTAGCAGTGATTGTAGTCAGGTCATTTGATCTCGTAAGTCATTGACAGACGTGCTTAGCTAAACCCTGCTCAAGCACCCTTTATATTATCAGAGCCAAGTTTAAAGTTGGTCACAATTTGTTTTATTTAACTTTAATTATACATATATGGTCACACACATCCATACATGAGTACTGAACCTACAGAAGAAGTAGCCAACTACTTTAGTTATGCATATTTCATTTTGCATATTATGCATATTATAATACTTTAAAAGTAGTTTGCTACTTATTGCATATTATGCATATTATAATACATATTTCATATGTAATTAATATGGTCACACACATCCGTATTATAATTATGCATATTTCATTTTGCATATTATGCATATTATAATACTTTAAAAGTAGAAATAAAGCATTTACAAATAGCAAATATTGCTATTAATACAGACCTAAAAAAAATCAAAGAACAAGTTGGTTCGAATACTGCAGGACAATTAAAAATTACTGAAATAACTGAATCCAGTACTACTCAAGATGCATCTTTAGCATACTTGAATCTTATTAACAAGGTTACTTTCTAGAAATGGCATATCAGAATCACTTTTATTATAAAGCCAGATTTTATAATAAAAGACGCCATTGCCCTTGTTGACAGTGGTGCTGATATGAATTGTATTCAGGAAGGATTAATTCCTACCAAATACTTCCAGAAAGCAACTCAATCACTTACCAGTGCAAGTGGTAATTCTTTGTACATTAGGTACAAACTTCCAGAAGTGCTTATTTGCAATCAAGGATTGTGTTTACCAGCATCCTTTGTTCTGATAAAAAATATGTCTCAAGCCATAATCTTAGGGACACCATTCCTGTGTTTATTAATGCTAATCACTAAAATTGACTCTATTGGCATTCATACAACTCTAAATGATCAGCCGATTATCTTTGAGTTTATTACAGAACCTTACACCAAAGAACTAGATCAAATCAAAGATCTAGTTGATTTCAAAGAAAAACAAATTAATTTCTTACAAAAGGAAATTAGTTTTTTAACTACAGAACAAAGATTACAGCAATCTTCTTTCCAGCAAAAGATCAAATCACTTGAGGGAAGCTCAAAACATCATATCCAAAATGAGGGAAGCTTAACCCAAGTGTATAAAAGAATCCAGAATACTTCTCAAATAGGATCCCAAGTGTATAGTCCAAACACGAGAAACGAGGGACGTTTCATACTTGAAGTGATGAAACTTGCCTCATTTCTCGGTCACTGACGCTCTTGATCATGCATGATAGAGTTTAAGGCTCTTATTTGTTACTTGTGCATTCATTGACATTGAATTGTGCAAACTTGGCTTCTCGGCCACCGTGCATTGCAATGCTCCGTTGGTGGACAGAGAGTCGAGAACCGCACTCCCTTGAGCTTAAGAAATGATAGGGACGGTGGTTGTACACACATATCTTGCAAATACACTGTCGTGCTCCTTCTTGTTCTCTGTTGCAGCAAACTAGAATTGGGTAGCATTTTCTGGTCGGCCGACCAGTAAAAGTGGCTGGCTGACTACTTTTTCTGGTCTGCAGCAAATGTAAGTGGTCTACAGGTGGTCTACAACACTAATAAGTGGTCGGCAGCCTTCCTGGAGGTCTCCATGATGGAGTAGAAGCTATGTGGAGGTTTGTGCAGTGTTCTGAAAACAAATGCAAACAGAGGCAAGTTGGGGCATCGTAATGCATTTTCGAACGAGGCGACCGAGCATGCATGCACTTCTTCACCCTGAGGACCTCTTCTTACTGCTTTACTTAGCCCCTTTTCTTAGTTAGCTATTTGGTTCTGTACTTAAGTAGTTAATGTACTTAGCTATTCAATTTGTGTTGTAATAACTAATTAGTTAACTAGGATTAGTTAATTAGTTTCGTTTTGTAATAATTAGTTTAATTAGCTTAGCATAGCTAGTTAGCTTATTATTCGAACCCTTCGTCGAGAGAGACCCTCCGTCGAGAGGGCACAACTGTTGTAATAAGTGTGCGTGTGTGTGATGCATGTCTTCCAACCCCCATTTCTTTCTCCATTTTACTTACCTGCTTTTAGGGGTTAGTTTTAGGGCATGTTTCAATTAGCATCCTTATGCTATGCATGCGTGCATTCATTCATCTGTCTTGCATGCACCGGGCTCGGTGCATCATACAAACTGCATCGTATTTCAATACCAATTTGAATACATGTTATCAAGTTGCATTCACATGACATCTTAGAGTAGCCGAGCCTATTTTAGCTGCATTTTTGCATGTGTTGCATTAGGCATTGTTAACATAGCTAGGATCATGCATTGATTACTAACTAGCTTCTTTTTTGGCTCAGAGTACTAGGTAAGCTTTTACGCTTTAGCATACTGCATGAGATGTGTGAGTGTTGCCATGTCAACATGCTTGCCATGAGGCTATTTGCTTAATTGATTAACTGCATGAATGCCTGTGGGTGAAGGCTTTATTGCTTGAATTGGAACAATTCATCGAAATGTGCATTTTAAGCCCACTTTGCGGAGTGACAAAATCATGTTTTTCTAAGCCCACTTGAGGGTGCAAATCCGCGTCTTAGCCTACTTTCAAGTAGCAACTTCAAACCATTTTCGAAAAATAAACATGAGATGTTTTGTTCCAACTTAAGTGATTTAGTCTATACTTGTATGCTGTGCGCATCACATAGTAATTCTAGATTAATAACCGGAATAAGAACACATGTGTTTTCAAAAACAACATATCATGTTAGTAAAGGCCGATCTTTGATCGAGCGAGCGGGGGTGCTCATTGCATGACCTTCCCCTCTCGTACCCAAGTTCCCGAGCCGAGGCAACTTTGGTGATGACGGACACGTGGCCATAGGCATGAGTCAGGGTTTCCTAAATTTCTTTAAATAAAATATTTAGGTGGCGACTCTGAAATCTGGCAAAGCAGTCCATGTTTGGCGCTTTTTGATTAAAATCGATTTTCCAAAACGATTTGCCGGATTTGGACTCTTTGGTGATTTATCAGTCTTACATTACACTTTGTGAGATTAGATTCAGAACCGTGACACGAGTCCGAACTGTAGTAGCTAAGAACCACGATTCGCACCCTCGCGCGCGGAGCGGAGTTCCGGGCATTCTACAGAACCACAAGAAAATACAAACCAAACAACCCAAAGACAATAAATTATTTTTTTTAAAAAAATTAATAGCAAAATAAACTAATGAATTAAAATGCTAAATGAGTTACAAACATAAAACTTATAGCTTCACAATTAAATTTTAATTGGTAAGAGTTACATATGAACTTATTACACATTAAACGTCTACATAAATATAGACAATTAACGTGGAAATAAGTAATTCTAGAAATTATAAAACTATTAGCATGCAAATTACACTAAAAAATCGAAAGTAATTTAGCATGCAAATTACACTACAAATCTAGAAACTTTAAAACATGTGAATTATCCTAAAAATCTAAGATCTAAGAGACATGTGAACTTACTAGAAAATTAGAAACAAAAATAACGAACATGTACATCATACTAATGTCTATTTTAACTAAATATTTAAACACTCATCAACATGCAAATTATATTATAAAATTATAAACTAAAAGGACATCCAAAGCATGGTAGGAAATCATGAACCATACTCATAGAATAAAATTATACTACAACAATCAATATGCAAATTTTACTAGAGGTCTAGAAATAAAGGTATTTAAACAAGTAGAACATAACATTGCAAAAAATCATGTATCTTCAGAGAAAAAAAAAATACTGGACTATTTCCCAGACAATAAACATAGCACTAAAGGTATGAATCAACATTTGATAAGAGACAACTACTAAGCAAACTCAGTGAAACAGTGCTATTATGCATATATATATATATATATAAATATATGTTATTATTATTTAAGAATCACAAATGTCAGCAGCAT
>NW_021025162.1:0-62440 GCF_004153795.1 Camellia sinensis
AACAAGGAGAGGGGGTGGCCCTCCCCTTTTAGAGACTTCAAGGCACCATCTTCCCCACTAAAATCCCTCAAGATTTCAGTGGTGAAGAGGCCCAAACACCAAAGTCTCAAAACTAGCACAAAATAGCGCAAAATGAGGCCTTTCAAAGCCTAAGAGGGATCAAACACCTCCAAACCAAAAAACACCCTTAACAAACAACCAAGAGGGTCTAAAAACAGAACTTTTTTGTATTATACACTAAGCTCAAAAACGAATTTAAGGCATGTAGAAATAAGGTGCAAAAATGGGGAATGAAGGTGTTAGTTTTTTACCCTTGTAGACCTCTTCAACAAAGATGCTCCAATGGCCCTCCTTGGCTCCAAACCAGTCAAGAAACTCAGCACAAAAGAGGGGGAAAGAGAGATAGAGTGCATATCTAACCCTAACCCTAGAACCAGAGCTTAACAATGACTGTCTAAGCTCTCAAAATATCTAAACTCTCTAACCCCTTTAGGCCAAGAGAGAGCCTCTCTCTATATAGAAGCTTATTGTCTTCTAAAGCTTACAAGACAAGCTTCATAAGAGGGAGATCCCTCCATACACGTGTATGGAGGGGAGAAAAAGCAAGACAGCTGTCTTAAAATATCTGCAAAAGCAGATGCACAGTAGTCGGCCGGCCAAAAATGCCATCTTGGCCAAAAATAGTGCCGACCGGCACCAAAAAGTGCTGACCGACAACAAATAGTGCCGGCCGACAATATACATTGCCGGTGGCAGCAAAAACCAGCCGGTGGCCTCTAGCCACTGCCGGTGGTGGGTGGGGATGGTCTACAAGCCCTACCCTGCCTCTCAAAGGCAAGATGCAAGTGTTTGGTGTAAAACCAAACATTAAACGGTCGAGTTCGGAGATCCTGAGACAAGGCGCGTAGCCAGGACCTCCGGGAACTCCAAACGAACACAAACATGGATGATCACCGAGTGTTCAAACGGTGACGTCCAAGTCTTGAAGACGGTCAAAAATGGGGTGTCTACACCCGGGATCAGAACACGCATGCGGATGCCCTTGCTTGCCTCGCCTCCGCCATTAACTCAGAAATCTGACGAACAATCGAGGTGGGGTTCATCCTAGAGCCGAGCATTACCTCTTCTGAACCAGTTCAAATTAACATCACTGAACCAGGACCAAGTTGGATGGACCCTATCGCTGTATTTCTTTCCTCAGAACAGCTCCCAACGGATGAGAAAGAAGCCCACAGGATACGAAATAATTCCCTGCGACACTATTTGGATCCGCAAGGAAAGCTTTACAAAAATTCTCTCTCTAGGCCGTACCTAGAATATGTCCACCCAGATAAAGCTGAGCAACTCTTAGCTGAAATACATGAAGGTAGCTATGGTGCCCATTTTGGAGGGCGCTCATTGGCCCACCAAGCCGTAACGCAGGGGTATTATAGGCCCACCATGCAAACAGATGCCAAGAACTACATAAAGAAATGCAAACAATGCGAAAAGTTTTCCCGTGTAACTCATCTACCAGCCGAATAGTTAAACTCCATTACTAGTCCTTAGACGTTCGCTCAATGGGGACTTGATATCGTTGGACCATTACCACGGGCTCCAAAGAACAAGCGATTCCTGATCGTCGCAACAGATTATTTTACAAAGTGAGTTGAAGCAGAGGCATTAACACATATTCGAGATATCGATGTTAAATGTTTTGTACGGAAAAACATTATAACACAATTCGGTATACCGAGAGAACTTGTATCCGACAACAGCACCCAATTCGATTCCAGCGTCTATCGGGAGCTATGCAGCACATATGTTATCCAGCCCTACTTTTCCTCACATGGCACGGTATCAGCAGCAGCTCGCCAAGTCATATAACCAGTACGTGCAGTTGTGTCATTATATACCTAGAGAACTGGTCCTAAAGAAAGTGCTTCTTGCTACTAAGAATCCGACATATGGTGAATTAGGCCCCAATTGGTGATCGGCCATCCCTCTGCATCTATGACAGGATGACCCTTCACATCAAGGACTTCGTCCATAAAAAAAGGCTCATGCTTTTTGGGGACTGGGCCCATAGCAGGGAACCGCTCGTAAAAAAAGGTGGTCAAGAACTGAGTATGAACAAAGCTCCATACATCATAGTGGCCCATGGATCTCTCCATGTCTGAATGAATGAGGTCTAGACGAAAGTATAAATTTTCCAAGAAGAGAGGAGCCAAGGAGATCTGACTGTCGTTGCAAAGTTTGACAGCAAGGGAACACTAGAGGATTGATGCTCCCAGCAGGGTTGTTGGGGAGGACAAAAAAGTAGATAAAATAGCTACCAAAAGTGGCAAGTACAAGTTGCCATGGTAGCCCAACCCAACTATTGACTCGCGACTGTCTTTTGTAATGTCAACCACAACAGGTTGCATGTCCTTGAAAAAATGCTTCAACCAAGAGAGGTAGGTGGTCTTGTCCCTCTTGGGCTTCTCTTGAAGCAATTCCCCAGTCCTCAAATCATGCCAAAAGCCATGCTTTCGTGCCTCTCGAAAGGAACCTTGAAGAGCAGTGATAGCAGTCTGTTCTGCAGCAGTCAGGGACACGGGATTAAAAAGGAAGTCCCCACGGGTGCTCAACCGAAGGAAAACATCGACCTCTTCAAGGGTTAGGGCTATCTCTCCCCAAGACAACACGAAGGTGTGAGTGTCACGTCTCCAACGGGAAACAATCATATGACTTTGCAGAGGGACCAGTCATCAACCCAAGCCGTTGTCTGCAATAATGTCATCAACCTAAAGGGACCAGTCTGCTGGAGGGCCCGAGTGTGTACGGTAATAAATGTATGAATGAGGAAAATCACCGCACTCTACACGAAATCGCAGCACGGAGGCTGGGTTCACCATGTCAGCATCATCCAAAGAGGCCTCACCAAAAGGGAGCAGAGGCTTTTCCAGGGAAGGGGCATCAGGAACAAAGGAATAAATAGCCTTCCAGAAAGGGTCGACAAGTCCCACAAAATATGGGGTTCTCCTCCACTTAGTATTGGGTGGGACAACCCTGTCGGGCAGAAACCTGGAGGTAGCCATGAAAGAGAATAAAGAAAGAGAAGAAAACTTTAGAAAGTAAGGGCCAAAGAGAGAAGAAGACAACGAGACAAGAAAGTGTATTGTGGCAGGAGTACGGGACTAGTGGACAAGTGGCAAAAAGGCGCCAAAACGCCTCCTTAGGCCCATCATGACTATCAGTCAAAAGGCACCTTTTTAGAGCCATTATGACTTTGCAAAAAACTAACGCAACTTCAGACCTAACCGACGGGTTACTTGCTGATGTCATGCACGCGCTAGAAACAAGGAGCGTGTCCCCCACGCGCGTAGGGGGCAAATGTAGAGGGTCAGAAATTAAACCCCAAATTAAGTATAAACCAAAGTGCTGATGTCACCCTTCTGAGACGACTAGGAATGAAAAGAGAGCATGGGTTAAAGCCCAAGGGAAGTTGACCAATAGTGGGCCGAAATAGGTCTGACGCACCAAGGGTCCAATCAGACTCCACGAAGGAAAATTTCTAAGTCAAAGTTGTAGAGGGAACACTTGCGATGGTCAAGTTGTTGAGATACTTTGTCTCAACGCTGCCATTGCCAAATAATGTCGGTTCAGCCACCACATGAAGTTGCTCATAGAAAGAGAAAGCCGAAGCAACTAAGTTGCAGAGGCGACACTTGCGACGGCCAAGTTGCGGAGGTACTATTTCTCAGCGCTGCCATTCCAAGTATTGTCAGTTCCGCCGCCATCTAGAATTGTCGAGGGAATGAGAGAACTGAAGTAACTAAGTTGCAGATGCATTACTTACAACGCACAAGTTGCAGAGGTACCTTGTTGGTGCCATGGGAAATGACTGCCGTAGCAACTATAGGCACCATACCCAACTTGTGGAGGGAGCATCTCGCCAATGTGAAAATAGCATTTGGGAAAATCTTCTCTGCTGCAAGTAGAGGCTAATGCTTGGTGCTGATAGCAGGCCCCAAGGCATTACTAGCCTAGGGTCGATAGCAGCCCCCAAAGTTCATTACATTGGCGTTGATAGCCGGCCCCAAGACTTACAAGTTGGAGCTGATAACAGGCCTAGAGATAACAGTTTACGGTGGCAACCCTGCGAAGATGGAAGCAGGGCAACCTGAGCACAAGGGACTCCCTTTCCATTTACCCAGGTGACGAACCTGCCTTAGTCGCACAGGTAGGACTAACGAAGCCCCTTTGGGCTTAGTACTAAGGCACATCATGGCTGATAGCAGGCTCGGTTGTGGCCTTCGCCTTGGAAAGCTAGGGAGTTTGTGGTTAGGTGGCTAAGCTTTGAGGCTTCGCTGAGGTGGGCATGAAAATAGTCAATAGCAGACTAATGGAGTCCTAAGAATGCATGTACTGGCCAAGTAGAACTGAGAAGGCAAGTGCAGTAGCAAGGTTTACCACTACAAGTGCACTTGTAGAGGCTCAAAAGGAGTTGTAGCGCCAAACACTCCTATCGCAACGACACTTGCTGAGGCTCAAAAAAGGTAGTTGCGGAGGCAAACAGATAGTACATGTAGAGGGACACATGGCACTTTCAGTCTGGTGGCTCAAGGCAGAATATTCCATGTTATCCTCTAGGACACATGTCCCCTCTCTATTTGGCCACTTGGTGTCCTCTTGGTACCAAGGAAAAGCTTATAAATAGGACCCATTTCCCAAGGTTCATGAGGAAGAATTTTGGAGATTTGGGGGAGATGTTGCCCATTTGTGCACTGCCATCCATTTCTTCTTGAGCTACCTGCTTCACCCTCACCTAGCTGCACACTCTCCAACTCCCAGACAGTTATTGTTGCTCATTCTTCAGCCATTCCACCATTGTTGGACTATTAGCATAGTTTTGCCTCTCTAATCACCTTTCTAACCTTGATCCCCCCAACATTTTCTGGTGACTCTGCTAGGGAGGCTGCTTTGTTGATGGTTCAAACCCGTAGTGGTTTACACACTTCACTAGAAAAAATGACAAAGGATGAAGTTCAGCAACTCCCACGGCAGCAAGGTTCTTCCAATGGTGGGGAAGCACATGTGGAGGACCATGACCACAGTGTTGTGGTTGAGGCAATCCTGTCACCCCAGGATATGCAGGGAGAGATCCTGGCAACTTTGCAAACTCTCATTGATGGCGTCAAGACCAGCTCCAGCGCAGGCACCTCCGCCGGTAACAGTCCCAAACCTAGTGCGTAACCTGCTCGCTGGGAATCAAGCTCCGATCTAAGTGCCTCTGGTGGTACCCCAAGCGAGCGATACGGTTGTTGGTTTAGCTACCCAGGAGTAGACTGGACCATTCCTGCCCACTCACTTTGTTACCTACGCCGATGTACAAGCTATGCTCGAGCAAGAGTGCAACAAGAAGCAATTACCATCTCTCCCCTACCAAGATGTGAAGCCCGCATACTCCCAGGAGATATTGGTTATGCCATACCCAACTGGGCATACAATACCCATGTTCAAGAGAAAGTTACAACCCTCATGATCAGGCGAGATGTCCAAAAGGAAGGTGAGGATATAGTGGACCATGTCAAGCAATTCCAAGATAAGGCTATTGACTATCATGAGCCAGTGGATGTGGCCCACTTACTCAGCATATGTATGGAGGCGGCCATGAGCAACTATAAAATTTTCTTGGTGAACCATAATATGCCAACCTTTTCAGCCTTGGTTGAAGCTCCTAGGAACCTCAGTACCACTGGCACTCTGGATAGATCTCGCGACAGTCACCGCTACTCCCGTAGTAGCAGAGTTACTGCAGTAACCTCTGCAAGAGGGAGCCGCTCGCAAGGGGAGGCGTCATCCTCTCGAAAGAGGAATAGTTATGAGGACAAAAATCCATATCCTTGCAGCCTTGAGAATGTTAAGGCCTTCGTTAAAGAATGGGTAGCCGATGGTGAACTTACTTTGCTTCCGGTTGATGTCCCACCAACTAAGAAAGACAAAGAAGGCCTAGATTATTGTATCTATCATAGAGCCACCAGACACCCTACTAGCGACTGTTGGACTTTGAAAATTATCTTCAAGATGAAAGTTGACGCGAATGAATTGAAGTTCAAAGATGCCAGTAACTGTGATATGAGGAAGGACCCTTATCCTAATCTTAAGGAGAAAGGGAAGAATGTACATTTGATTGGCTATCTTGGGCTTGTGTGTGATCAAGTGAACATGGCATCCTACTCAGGTGAGTTAGAAGAAATTGCAACTGGCCAGTTCCCCGAAATAGTACCTTTAGAGGCAAAACTCGCAAAGGATACTCATGCTCAAGCCTTGCAAAATTTTGTCAAGTTTCGTACCTTCTTTAACCAGCTGGGGCTGAGCCAAGCCGCCAGGTTGGAAGCAACAAAGGCCCTCATGAACATCTCTAAAGTGCACCACACTGAAGTTGCTGAGGCTAAGGAGTATATGCCTCGGCGCATCCAAGAAGATTATGGGGCCATTACTTTTTCAGAAGTAGACAGAGCATGCCCATTTCCTCATAACCGACCTCTTTTTGTTAACACTTACATCAATGACGTGGAGTTAAAGTGTGTTTTCTTTGATGACAGAGCATCCATAAACATCATCACTACTGACACCTTTGCGAAGGTTGGCATCCTACAATCTAGGATGGTTTGTAAACCCATTACGGTGACCGGTTTTGGCGGTGAGAAAAGGGTTTCTATGGGCTATGTTGTAGTGGACTTAGCAGTTGGCGAGATCCGCTCTACCACTAAGTTCCATGTGATTGAAGCGGACACAAATTACCACATGATACTTTCCAGGATTTGGATGCACTGATATGGGGCTATCCCGTCGAGTTATCACTAATGCGTAAAGGCAAAGTTGGGGAAGCGCATAGTGACCATAAATGCATCTGAAAAGCCATTTGGAGTACAAGAGGCACACTATTCTAATGCAGTCTTCTTTACCGTGCTGTCAACGGATGAAACTCCAAGGACTGGTAAGGTTGTAGGTGTAAAATTGCCAAAGTGCGAAGACATTCGAGATGGAGAGGCTGCTCTAGAACGCAGTGGGCAGAAGAGGAGCAGTAAGTCCACGAGTCCTCCGCCCAAGATTGTTAAGGTGCGCAAGGGCGGCATGACAGTTTACTACCTACGACGGTCTTAGGGCCCAGACTTCATACCTTAGGAGGATGGCCTCGAGGCAAATAAACGTGATGGTAGTAAGTCCCAAGACGGGTTAGTGGAGACGCCTGAGCTCACCCCTGAATGTATGCAAGATAGACCCAAACTGTAGTAGGAAGTACTTGTTAAGGTTAACCTCAGCGACCTGCCAGGGCAAAGCAAGCCCGTGTTTATCAGCGATACAATGGCTCCAGCAGCTAAGGCAAAATTGACAAAACTACTGGAGTGGTATAGTGACATCTTTGCTTGGACATATGATGAGATGCCTGGTATTGACCCATCCCTTGTCACTGTAGACGCGCCCGTGGGCCTCACTACAGTTCGGACTCAATTTGTGTCACGGTTCTTAATCTGAACCAAAGAGTCCAAATCCGACAAGTCGTTTTGAGAAACAGATTTTTGAAAAGAAGTGCCAAACATGGACTGCTTTGCCAGATACAGAGTCGCCACCTAAATATTTTAAAATGGGGGAATTTAGGAAACCCTGAATCGGTGCCAAAGGCCACATGTTCGTCATCACCAAAGTTGCCTCGGCTCGGGAGCTTGGGTACGATCGGGGAAGGTCAGCTATGAGCACCTCCTCTCGCCCAGTCCGAAGACCGGCCTCTACTAACCGTGATATCCAATTTTCAAAATGTTGTGTTCTTATTCCATTTATTAGCCTAGAATTACTATGTTATGTGCACAGCACACAAGTATAGACTAGATCGCCTAATTTGGAAATAAGCATTGCATATCTGTTTGTCTTGAAAAACATTTTGGAATTTGCTACTTGCAAGTAGGCTAAAATATGGATTTCAATGAGTTTTTCCAACTCAGATAATCCAACCTTCACCCACAGGCATTCAAACAGTTTATCACATAAGCATCTAGCCACATGGTAAGCATCCTGTCATGATAGCATTCACACGCATGCGTTATGCTAAAGCATGAAAATACTTACATCGTACTCCGTGCCAAAACAATAAAACTAGTTAGCCAACATGCATGGTCCTAGTTCATGTCAAATTGACTAATGCAACACATACAGGATGCAACTAGAGTAGGCTCGGCTAACCTAAACATGGCATGTGAAATGCAATCAATTGATGCACGTATTCAATTTGGAGTTGAAGTACAAATGCAGTTAGCATGATGTACCGAGCCTGGTGCGTGCAAGGCAAATGTATTAATGCACGCATGCATAGCATAAGGTATGCTAATTTAAACATGACCTATTGCTAACCATCAAAGCAGGTAAGTAAAAGGGAGAAAGAAGTGGGGGTTGGAAGACATGCACACACTCACCCACACTTATTACAAATTCGCCCTCGCCCGGAGGGACCGAAAGAATAATACAAATCGAATAATGAATTAACTATCCTAGCTAATTAATTATTACAAATTACCTAATTAGCTAACGAGCTAACTAAGCTAGGAAAAACAGTAAACCGCCTCGGGAAGAAAGCTCAATGCAATGCATGCTCGGTCTTGCTCGGGAATTCACTGCCATGCACAATCTGCCTCTGTTTTCCCTGCTCTGCTCCTCTAAAGACTGTTAAAGTCTCAAAATTGCTTCTCTGGACATTGGGAGACACCACCGGCTGAGTAGAATGGTAATCGGCAGTGGTTTGGTGTCCATCGGCACACAATGAATCCATCAGCTGCCAGTTTATTGCCGGTCGGTACCCTATGCAGTCGATCGGCAAAGAATGCCTGTAGAACCTGTTTGACAGCAGCAGAGGACAGGACTTTGCATGGCAATGCAATTCAAACCATATATGCACCAATCATGTTCCTTATCATGTGAGTGAGTCAAAGGGACATACTCCTTGATTCTCGGACCACCAATCGCGCATTTCAATGCGTGATGGCCCAAGAGACCAAGCGTGCACATTTTGATGTCAAATGAAATGCAATGCACACAATCAAACCAAGAGGCTTCTACCTCCATCATGACTTGGTCAAGAGGTAGAGCATGCATGCCAATGCAATGCAACCCTAATCATGTGGGCTAGCATGCAACATGAGCATACAAGCAAGTGATGCGCACTAGGCACATAGACTAGGCAAACAAGCATACAAGCATGCCACAACTATGCAAACTACTTAGAGCATGCAAGATGTGATCTAATCATGCAACATGCTAGTAATTTGACCAAGGGAATGCATGCCAAATGCAAATGATTTCAAGCATGCAACACATGCAACCAAAGCATGCAAACATGGGATAATGTAACAACACTTGAATGGCATACAAGGGATGGACTTACACTAATTGGACGGCTCTAAGTTAGGTCCAAAACAGTGGCCAAAGCTTAAGAAGATGGGACCAAACACACATACACACATGCACACGTTGAGGCCTAAACACTTAAGCATCAAAAGGCTTCTTTCAAGAACACTTAAGAGGGAATAATCATGGACATGGGGCATGCATTAAGCTCTGAAAATCATGCAAGAACATGGTGTCAAACCAAGCAAACAAGATAGGCTAAACATGCAACAAATGGCCCATGCATTCAAGGCAAGCTAATGAAGTATTGAACTACACTTAGCAAGACCAAACATGGCATGAATTTAATGACTAAAAACAGAGTTTTAGCATATAAAACAAGGCCCAAAAGACCACTTAGATGGCATCTAAATGGCTTGAATTCAAAAGCATGCACAAATGAACTTTCAAGGAGCATATCACACAAGCTCATAAGTCATCAAAGAGGCATCCAAGGCAAGCATACAAGCATGCTAAGGGGACTGAAATGATGCTATAAATGGTGTCAAATCATTAAAACAAAGCAAGTAATGCATGCTACACACTCGCACACTTAAGGCCAACAAGCCAAAATGCAAAGGGGCTATATTAAACATGCCATAGCCGACCAAAATGACTAAGGACAGACCTTAAACATGGCAAAATAAGCATGAAAGCTTCACAAGGCTAAGCCTAAAACATGCTAGAACAATGGTTTACAACCTAAGGCACGTTAAGCCTAAACATGGCATTACAAGGTAGGTAATGCCTAAGCAATGCAGGTGTACCAAACAACTAAAAATAGAGGCATATTATCACATAATAAGCACAGAAAATCAGCTAAGTGGTCAACATGAGGCTTAGCTAGGTGCTCATTAAAGAGGCAAAAATGACCCTTTTCAAGGACAACAAGGAGAGGGGGTGGCCCTCTCCTCCCTAGGACCTCAAGGCACCATCCTCACCTCTGAAATCCCTCAAGATTTCAGTGGTGAGGAGGCCCAAACACCAAGGTCCCGGAGCTCACTCAAAATAGCACAAAATGGGGCCTCTCAAGGCCTAAGAGGGGTCAAACACCTCCAAACCGCAAAACACTCTAAACCAACTATTTAGAGGGCCTAAAAATAGAACTTTTTTATATTATACACCAAGCTCAAAAATAGTTCTAAGATAGGCAAAAATAGTATGCAAAAATGGGGAATAAAAGGGCAAGATTGTTACCCTTGAAGACCTCTTTCCGTGTTAAACGTGGTTTGTATGTGTCCATGCCTTTCCTAGGCAAGATACGTTTTGGCCGCATGCCTTATCCATTCAATCCATTGCATATTATGTATATTGCATTGTAGCTTGCATGTATTCATTGCATCACCTCCATCTATGGTTCGCGCCTTTCCATGTCGAGCTTGGTCTGGTATGTGCCCATACTTTTCACGTTGAAGCACAGTTATGATATTATGTGTACGCACCTAGTGTTGTGGGTGACGGCACCGTTTCTGTGTTAAACGTGGCTTGTTTGTGTCCATGCCTTTCCTAGGCAAGATACGGTTTGGCCGCGCGCCTTATCTATTTCATTCATTGCATTATAGTGCAGTGTGTTGCATCCAGCATTTAGGATCACGATCTTTCCACAGCAGGTCATTCCTCACTTATATCATCCCAATTACTTGTATTTTGTGTTCCGTCTACACACCCATAGTTCTGCATGTGTACGCGCCTATTCCACTGATGGGATTGCGGTTTGAGGGTGTTGGCACCTTTTCTATGGTAGACGGAGTTTTATGTTGTATCTCCATCCTCTTCATGATATTTGTGTGGCTTTGTACTGCTTGTGGTTTGATCATCTCAAATGCATTGCATATCATTTGCATTGTTTCAATGTGTGGGGATGCCTCACAAGGCATTCCCTGCCCCTCCAAGGCAAAACACAAGTGTTTGGTGCAAAACCAGACACTAAGCAGTCGAGTTCAGAGATCCTGAGGCAAGGCGCGTAACCGAGACCTCCGGCAACTCCAAACGAACACAACCATGGATGATCACCGGGTGTTCAAGATGAGAACTTATTTTAAACCATTGTACAAATATTAACTAGAACATATAACTTTGATGCTATATATATATATTTTACACTAATGCTAACTCTTCTTATAAATTCAATAATTTTTACCTTTGATTCACAGGAAGTTTTGCATTTGACCGATGATGAGATTTTGCAACATATGAGAGGTGTTTTTCGAGATGTGTTGGATTGTTTCAACACATTATCTCCAGAGGTAGGTTGATTCTAGGCAGCTTATGAATTTAGTTATTGAAAACTTTTGATTGTTTAAAAATGAACTTATTTAATAAGCACTTAGATGTTCCTGTATAAAACTTCTTTTCTTTTAATTTGTCTATAATCTTTTGAATTCCATATTTTTCTTATCTCCATATTTCAAGTAGGTTGTGGATGAGGGCAGCAGTGGAGCAGTGGTGTGACTTCTTTGCACGAGTGTGTTCTTTGTTGTCTGTTTGCACAAATATTCTAATATTTTTCGGTTAGTGCACGGACTAGCGATTTCCTAATGGTATAGTTAACAATGACTAGAATTGGTAAAGGTGCATCGGAATTACAACTTGTTTCGTTCATTCAGTAGTTTGGATAAGCATATATAAATCTATGGATACACATACAACATATGCTAGTGAAGGTCTAAGGCTCCTCATGGTTTTCATTATGTTGATCTTTGATAGTTGCAGCAGGGCCTTTGTTATCTTGCTGTTGTTATTTTTTGTTTTCTTGAATTTTTATTTTTACAAAGTCCAGATTGTCGTTTCCAAATAGTTTTGATCTTTCATTATCACAAGTTGACCACCCAAAAAAACTACCCCTAAACTAATCGGACTCGCAGGTTTGTATCTTATGAGCATTTGACTTCTAGTTCTAGTTGAGTAAAATTAATATCAGTGTAATTCACCCAATTAACTTTTGACCAATTTTTTCTATCATATTCATAATCTAATGTACATATTATTGTTTATTTTTATTTACTAATAATACTTTTGTATGAAATATTTTTATTAAATTGTCTACTTAATTCCTAAACTATTAATTGAGTCTATTCGGTCCTTATAGTATATCAATCAAAGTGTTTTTAGTGCTTAAATTATCGATTGAATCTATTAAGTCCTTAAAATATTTAATTCAAACATATTTAGTCTCCGAAAGTATTACAAAAATAAAATATATATTTATACGTATTATAAATTAATAAAAGACCCTACTTAATTAAAATTATATTACAAAAAAATTATAAATTTTTATTTTGTCTTTAAAAAAGTGTAATTGTGTGTTTAAATTAGTATTAGAGTTTGATTTTTTAGTTATATGAGTATTAGATATACTAAATAAGTAAAATTAGATAATTCAAATAATCGCACTTTGGTATAAATAATAATAGAATAAAATAATGCATTAATTAAATTATAAAAAGAACTTAGGGAAAAATTAAAAAACAATCAATTAAAAATTATAAACGAAATATGATATAATATTAAATAAAAACAAACACTTAGCCATGGTAGAAGATAAGTAACTTTTACTCTTATAAAGAAAATTCACTATGAGAACTGATGTTCACTTTTTAATGACAAAATAAAATTTTCAAATATTTTTAAAATAAAAACTTAACTCAATAGGATCTTTTGCTAATTATTTATTAACATTTATTTTTTTCATAAATTTTTTAGTAATAAAATAAATTTAAACTAAATACTTTAGGTAGCGAGATACAGTGAGAGAGCCAAAATAGAAAGAGAAATGGAGTGCCTGTTGTGGGAGCTTCGAATTGTACGGGGAGAGAGTGGGAGGGAAAATGAGAGAAAGGGTTCAGCAACTTTATTGGGCGGTTTGCCCTTTTTTGTATTAAAAAATTTAAAAAAAATGTTATAAATCTTAAATTTTTTTACTAATCAATTTAATAAATTTTTTTGTATCCCTAGCATTATCCAAAAATTAAATAGTCAAAATTAGAGATTTGTACTATAAGAAAAAATAATTATAAAAAATAATAAATATTTCCACTTATGCATAACAATTTTTAAATATTATAATGGTAATTTTTCCGTAATCTAATGGCGTGCAGTAGTACTAAACTTTTCTTTTGAGTTTAAAAAATTAGGAATTTGCTTTTCTCCTATCTTCATTTAGATTGTAGGGTTGTTGTTTGGGCATGTAGGTTTCATCATGCAATCTGTTTTAATAATTTATTTTTATGATTTTTTGTGCGTCAATTTGATATTTGTAACATCTTTATTTTATTGTGTCTGTTTCTAAAAAAATACAAAATGAACAAGTGTGCTTTTAAAAATAGATAATTTATTTTTAAAAAAATAAATGCAATAAAATGAATATCTTATAATTATTTGATCGATCTATTTTTTTGTATGGACCATATACATGAAAAAATATACAGTTTGAATAATTGAAATAAGACCTATAATAAATCCCAAAAGTCGAGATGGTGCTTTTCCTGTACAAAATCCTATCCCTAAATCTAAACTTAGCATGTGAGACATACCACGAGTCCCTTTAATGATGTGAATTGTTTATTTTGTAACATAAAATAAACATAATGTATATTGTTTATACAAAAAATTAATTTTACTATTGAATTGTAAAATTTTTATTTTTATCATATTTTGCTAATGATAGAGCCTGGGACGTTTTTGAAAAATACTCTGTATATTTCCTTTTCAAATTTTTTTTGTGAAAATTATCAAAAACTAGCTTGATAAAAATAAACACTAAAAAGATGTTTTTGAATTTTTAGAAATAAAAAGAAAAAGAAAACAATGTAAAAATTATAAGTGTTTTCAAAAAAAAAAAATTTATCAAATTAATTTTTAGTGTTTTTAAAAAAATAAATTATTAAAACGAAATTGAAAATCTATTTTGTGGGTTAAATTCTAGGACTCTGTTTTTATATTCTCTAGCCAGCTAAGCTTTGTTAGGGGTTTGTTATTGTTTCTCTTGTAATCTCTCCGTGCAAAAAATACGAGGACACAATACTTGGGAGAAGAAAAAAAAAAAGGAAAAATAGAAAACATTGTGGCTGCTGGGATTCGAGCCCAGGTCTCCACGGCCACAACGTGGAATTCTTACCACTAAACTACAGCCACCGGTTATTCAATATCTCTTCACTAAATTATATCACTCATAACCTTAGGAGAATATAAAAAATTTGAAAGCAGAAAAATAATTACAAAATGATAGAAGTACAAGTAATTTATGCATTGAATTATGCAAGAATGTCTTGTACTTTCATCACTCTATAATTATTTTATGGCAATAATATTTTTCTGCAATTGTTCCCATAATATTTCTTGGCATCACATACTTGTATAGAAGTTTATGATCATTGTGAGGTTCTTGAAATCTTTGTTTGGTTAGATTTATAAAGTGATTGTCTGTTCATATAACAATAAGTGAACACATGAAAAATAAAAAATAAAGATACCACGTATCATATATGTCATATTTAGGGATGTTTTGGCCGAATTGGCTTTTTAGGATGAAATTGTACTTAAAAAAATTAGGGTAAATTACACTGATAACTCATAAGGTTTATGTGTATACAGTTTTTCCTTCACCTTTTAGAAATTACATCTCTCCCTAAGGTTTAAAATTTCATTACAGATTCCTCCCTCAGTAATTTAATTTTTTAAATACCAATTTTGCCCTCATTGAGTAAATTACATTGACACCACTCACATTTTAGAAATTACAATCCCCTCGCTAAGGTTTAAAGTAGCATTACCAATTGACACCTCGGTTAGTATTAGTTGAAAAAAAAATTCATTGAAAAAGTAAATTAAAATTAATAATAAAAAAAAATTGTTAGTAAAATTTGTAAATTTTTTATTTAAAAACCAACGTAAACTCATTTTTTGAATTTATACTTTTTCTTCAAATTTACAAACTGAGACAATATATATAAACCAAAAAAATTATCAAATAAGTTTTTATGACAGTTTTTGAAATTTTTGTAAATATAAATTGAAAACTGAAAATGAAATGGTTGCCAAACAGGGTTCAGATGGTAAAAATATCGTAAAATTAACAAATAATTAAATCAGTTACCAACATAAAAAATGACTTATCAAAAGATTCTTAGGCTATGTATGGTTTGATTTTTAAATTTTTTTTTTAAAAAAATTAAAAATTAATTTGGTTAGGAAATAAAAAAAAATAAAAAATAATTATCATTTAAGGGTAAAAAATAATTATTATTTTAACTTTTGGGCAGATTATATACATATGTATGGCTGTTTTAATTTAATTTGTAAAAAATTATTTCTGACCACTCGAAAGATAAAACTTAGATAAAAATTATATTTATTTCTTATTTCTTATTTCTTAACCAAATTAATTTTTAATTTTTTTAAAAAAAATTCTAAAAATCAAACCATACATAGCGTAAGAATCTTTTGATAAGTCATTTCTTACGTTGGTAACTTATTTAATTATATGTTAATTTTATGACATTTTTACCATCTGAAGCATGTTTGGTAATCATTTCGTTTTCAGTTTTCAATTTATATTTACAAAATTTTAAAAACTGCCATAAAAACTTGTTTGATAATTTTTTTAGTTTATAAATAGTTGTCTCAGTTTGTAAATTTGAGAAAAAACTGTAAATTCAAAAAATGAGCTTATGTTGGTTTTTAAACAGAAATTTAAAAATTTTACCAACAATTTTTTTTTTAATTAATTTTTTTTCCAATGAATTTTTTTTTTCAACTAACACTAACCGAGGGAGCAATTGGTAATGCTACTTTAAACCTTAGGGAGACGATTGTAATTTCTAAAATGTGAGGGGTGTCAATGTAATTTACCCAATAAGGGCAAAATTGGTATTTAAAAAAATTAAATTACTAAGGGAGGAATCTGTAATGAAACTTTAAACCTCAAGAGGGAAATGTAATTTCTAAAATGTGATGAGGGAAACTATAATAAACCTAAACCTCAGGGGTTGTCAGTAGTAAGTGTGTTTGGTTTGAATTTTTTGAATTAAGTTTTTTAAAAACTAAGTTTTTTGATTTTTGTATTTTTTTGTTTTTAGTGAATATTTTTAAAATTTTAAACATTTTTTTTACTTTTTTATATGCACCTTACTTAGATGTATCTAAAAAATAAAAAATTTGTGAAAAAATATTTTTAAAAATTAATAAATACAAAAAATATATTGAATTCTTGTATTTTTTTTGTATTTTTGGAATTTAGTGAATTTTTAAAAGGTTTTTTTCAAATTTTTTTTACTTTTTAGGTATATTTATGTTAGGTATGTCTAAAAATTAAAAAAATTGTTCAAAATATTAAAAAAATTCAGTAAAAACAAAAAAAACATGAAAAATAAGAAAGTAAAATTTTTTGAAAAACATTTTTGAAAAATAATAACCAAACATGCTCATCATATGTTTAATGGTACATATGGAAGTTATATATATATTGAGTCGTCAGAATTGCTCATACAAAATACATTTTTTAACTGGCCAACAGAATGAATATACTTCTAAAGATGGATCATTATTTTGAACTAATTATAATATATGTTTTATTTACACATTTATCATTATAATACATGTCACTACTATTTTCTTAAGTTATAGGAAATGTTTGTTTGAAAATAAATTTTTTGTTGACAACGAATGTAATAAATACATTGATTAATTTTCTTCCTTTGAATAAGGATAGGGGAAAAAATTGAATGATGTTAACAACAGGCCATGGCATATAAGTTGAACACTTGGATTCGAATGTGGGTCTGGGTCAGATTGCACTTGAATTGAGTGTGACTTGTTTGCCAAAATTAAGAAAATATTTATCTAAATGGTCACTTGATATAATTTTAAGTTTAGATTAGAGATCTATTTTTAAAACTGTTGATTAAGTATGTCTAAATGTAAATATTTTTAAACTAAAAAACCACTTGTCTAAAAACTTACATATCTATACATATTACTTATCTGTTTAAATGTCACCTATTTGTATACGTATTACTTATCTGTCAGATGTCACCTATCTATTTATCTCATCGCCACCGGTGACTTTTCTGACCAATTTTTTGATAACTTTTCAATGTTTGTCCTCAATATAAACATACAATTAAACATTAGACCAAATAATATATGACTCTATAAATGCAACCTTTTCACCAATTAATCTTGTGGGGATATATTTTCTGAGTATCAACACGTAGCAAGGTGCCGCCGACGTGTCAGCCGAGGTACCACGTGTCCTGGTCGTTGTGCCGAGGTAATCTCGGTTAGGCCGACGTTTCCTCCGAAGATATCGGAATCCGAGATAAGCGGATAGGGAACAAGAGTCCAAGAATGAAGAAGAGACTTAGTCAAGATGAGGATAAAGTTCTTAGGGAGTTTATCTTTATCTCTTGAAAAGTCCAAGGCAAGTCCAGAATTGGAGTCCCTAGAAGTTAGGCTTCTAGTGGGACTAGGATTGAATTAACTATAAAAAGAGAGGCACCCCCGTGGGTCTAAGGTACGCAATCTATGCTTTGAGTAGTGAGTTTAGCACTTGATTATCTTTGAGAGATATACTGACTTGATCGTCGGAGTGCCCCCGGGTGGGAGAACCACCGCCGGAGCCTTCTCTTTCTGTTACAGGTTAGCTGAAGCCATCTATTCTGCCGGTGCTCTCTAGCTGATTACTAAACGGGCAGTGTGATCAGAAAATCACTCACATAATTTGGCGCCGTTTGTGGGAAATTAGAAGAATAGATGGCCAGTAACGGACAGAAGGAAAAGATTGGGGACGACACTCCTGCTGGGAGTGGCAGACCTATCGACCTTAATATCAAAGGAGACAACCACAATGCAGAAACTCGTGACAAGGGCCACAGAGAAAAAGACGTCGGCCAAGAGGGCGACACTTCGAAGAAGACAGACCAAAGCAAGTACTATAACGAAGATAACCTCCAGATATGGAGGGATAGGTGCTTGCGAAGGGATGAAGAAGTAAAAGAATTAACAAACAAGTTGGCAGACCTGCAGTCGTTCGTCAACTTCATGATGCAAAACAATGTCATGCAGCCACCGTACCCGCTGCAGGACACGCCGATTCCAGCAACTAATACCCATAAGGGAGGAAGGAAAATAATCCCCGAAGCCCCTCTGCACACCAGGAGCGGAAGGCACTCTCACCGACCTTCCAGGGAAGTCAGACGAGAGGAGCCGAGACGAGAGGAGTCCCGAAGGACGTATCACATGAAGGACCCAGAGCCCAAAGAACATCGGCATGTTCAAGGGCAAACGCTCTGCTTTGACACAACCCATGGAGAAAGATCAAAACAGGCCCACCATGAGGCCGAAAGTAGTGTGCCGAAAAAATTGAAGTCCAAAGATAGCCGAGCTCCAGGGAGGAGTAAAGAAGACTTGAGAGATTACCTCAAGAGGAAGCAACAGAATGCTGAAGCCGAGGTAACTTTCCCGGTTAAGCCGAGGACGCCATTCTCGGTGGAACTGGACAAATTTAAAGCACTAAAGAGATTTAGTATGCCGAGGTTCCAAATATATGATGGTAAGTCAGATCCCAACTTTCACGTTGGACTATACCTGAATTCAATGGCATTACATAGTGGGAACAAGCCGTTGCTCTGTAAAGTATTCCCCTCATCCTTCGGGGAGATTGCATCAGATTGGTTCCATAAACTACCGAAGGGAAGCGTAAAGACTTGGGAAGACCTGGCCGAGATGTTTGTGGCCAAGTTTGTGACGAACAAACTACAACCCTTGAGGGTCGACGCACTGATGGCTTTAAAAATCACTAAGGATGAAGGCCTTAGGGCCTATGCAAAATGGTACTACGAGGTGTTCAATCGAATACTCGAATGCAAGCAAGAGGTGGCGGTCGTGTCTTTCAAGAACAGCCTGAAAGATTACTGCCCACTATGGAAGTCTTTGGCAAAGACATTGCCAAAAAGTATGGAAGAACTCATGGTGAGAATCGAGAAGTACGCCAGAGCCGAGGAGGATACGTTGGGAAACAAAGAGACAAAGCAGGAGAAAGGAAACAGCTCGCCGAAGTGAAGCCGAGGTAACAATGGATCGATCAAACAAGAAACGGAATTGAGGGCTAAACAGGCAGTGACGACTGTGTTCCGAATCCCGGTCCACAAAGTCCTGGATCAAATACGAAACCAACCCTATTTCAGAGCACCGACAAGAGCACTAGGGGAATTTATGGGAAGAAACGTTGGTAGGCGTTGTGCTTACCACAATGAAGAAGGGCACCCAACTCAGGGTTGTAGAGCCCTAAAAGCACACTTAGAAAACTTGGTGAGGCAAGGCCATCTGAGGGACCTTGTCAATGAGGCCAGGACAAAGGAAGAACAAGCAAGATTGCCTCAAGCACCAACAGCTCCGCCTCCCCCAGCACAGCAACCACAGGCAGGAGGACCACGGTGGTTAATGTAGTTCACTCAAAGGTGAACGAAAACGACATATGAGGGGAGACCCAGAAGGTAAAACACCTACAGCACGTGAACCAGGTCGGACATAAAAGACCTCGGCCTGAAGAATGCCAGGGACCGACGATAGCCTTTACTGAAGCCGACCTAGAGACGGTCCAACATCCACATAATGATGTCTTGGTAGTATCCCTCCAGGTTGGAGAGTGCCAAGTGAAACGCATCCTAATTGATCAAGGCAGCTCTTGCAACATCATGTATGTTAGATGTTACAAGGAGCTGGGCCTTCATCCTGATGACTTGGAGCAATCTAATGGCCCGATGGTCGGCTTTAATGGAACGCCGACGTGGCCACTGGGCGCAATAAGCTTGGAAGTACAAACCGGCACTAAGAAGATCAAGACAGAATTCATGGTGATTGACATGCCCTCGTCATACAACATCATCTTGGGAAGGCCATGGTTGCATGCAATGGGGGCAGTTCCCTCAACGTTGCATCAACTACTACGATTCCCAACAGAGCATGGGATTGAAGAAGTCAGAGGAGACTAACTGTAGGCAAAGAATTACTCCATGACAGCAATGAAATCCACCTGCAACATTCGAGAACCGGAGAAGGCAAAGATTGAAGACGAGGACATAAAGGTCCTAGAGGATGTCGGCAAGGAGCCAGCCAAGAAGAGTGAAGAAGCACTGAAGAAAGTCCTCGTCCAGGAGGATGATGAAGAACGCTTCTTTCTTGTCGGCTCGGGCTTAGCCGAAGAAGAAAAAAGAGAACTGGAAACTTTTCTGAGAGCAAACATAGAGGTGTTCACTTGGATGCCTTATGAAATGCCTGGCATTGACCCCGAGGTCACATGCCACAAATTGAACGTTGACAGGACAGCCAAACTCGTAATACAACGAGCCAGAAGACCGACGTTGATGCACGTCGAAGCAGTGGAGGAGGAAGTAGACAGACTTCTGGAGGCCAGGGCCATCAGAGAAGTCAATTATCCGACATGGCTATCAAACACTGTGGTAGTAAAGAAAAAGAATGGTAAATGGAGGGTCTGTATAAATTTTACAAGCCTGAACAAAGCTTGTCCCAAATACAGCTTTCCTCTACCCAAGATTGACCAGTTGGTAGACGCCACATCTGGACATGGAAGGATGAGCTTCCTGGATGCTTACAGGGGATATCACCAGATAGCCATGTACCCCCCAGATGAGGAAAAGACAGCGTTTATCACCCCGAAAGGGCTGTACTGTTACAAGGTAATGCCTTTTGGGTTGAAAAATGCAGGAGCAACTTACCAAAGGTTGGTAACCAAGATATTCAAACACCTGATTGGCCAAATAGTAGAGGTCTACATCGATGACATGGTCGTGAAGACCAAGGAACCTAAGGTCATCTTGCCGACCTAAAAGAGGTCTTTGATATACTCAAAACATACTGGCTCCGATTCAACGCATCGAAGTGTGCGTTTGGAGTTGGATCAGGTAGGTTTTTGGGGTACCTGGTAACAAGAAAAGGCATTGAGGCCAGCCCAGATCAAATCAAGGCCATCCTAGAGCTGAAAAGCCCGACGTCGGCAAAACAGGTTCAGATGCTTACTGGAAGGGCTGCGGCCCTAAACAGGTTCATAAGCCGAAGCTCGGACAAATGTAAACCTTTCTTCAACCTGGTGAAGAAGGCCACAGACTTCGTATGAACTGAGGAATGTAAGGCCGCTTTGGCCGACCTAAAGAAATATCTGACCACGGCTTCAGTCCTTTCAACACCTGAACCTAGGGAAGAACTATTTTTGTATTTAGCAGTTTCAGAACATGCAGTAAGTGCGGTGCTAATCCGAGAGGAAAAAGGGGAGGAAAAGACTGTTTATTATGTAAGCAAAACCTTGGTCGATGCAGAAACAAGGTACCTACCACTAGAGAAATTAATGCTGGCCTTAGTAATGGCTTCAAAGAAGCTGAACCATTACTTTCAAGCGCACAAGATTATAGTGCTAACAGAGCACCCACTGAAGTCCTTGTTACAACAAGAAGACTTAACTGGAAGAATAGCAAGATGGGCAGTGGCCTTGGGCCAGTACGACCTGAAGTTCAGGCCGAGAATAGCAATTAAGGGCCAAGTTTTGGTCGACTTCGTGGCCAAATTCACGCCAGAATCCATCGAACATCGGGCTCCGTTGAGCCAAGATGAACGATGTCTAAGAAAACAAGGAGAAACCCAGCCAAAGGCAAAAGAACAAAGAAAGGAAAAACTTAGACCCTGCAGCATTTACATCGGCGACTCCTTTCGCCTATTTGTCGATGGGAGCTCAAACCGGCAAGGAGCGGGGGCAGGAGTAGTGTTAATATCTCCTGATGGGGAGATATTGGAACAGTCCATTCGATTAGGGTTCAAGGCCTCGAACAATGAGGTAGAATACGAAGCATTGATTGCAAGACTAAAGCTGGCAGTGGCAGCAGAAGCAGATGAGGTAATAATTTTTTGTGATTCACAACTTATAGTGAATCAGACAACAAGAGAGTTTGCAACCCGAGATGAGAGAATGTCGGCGTACGCAAAGGAAGTCATCAGGCTGGCAACCTTGTTTCGCAACTACCGACTTCTTCAAGTTAGCCGAGATGATAACAGCCACGCCGACGCATTGGCCAACTTGGCAAGTTCAATGCAAACTGGAAAAACAAAGACAATAATGATTGACTATTTGTTAGGCCCGAGCATAGAACCACCGATCACAGAACAAGAAGCAATGTGTGTGGACTTGGGACCAAGCTGGATAGATGCAATTGTTGCATTCCTAAAAGAGGAAAAGATGCCAGAAGACCATAAGGAAGCACACAAGGTCAGATTGAAGTCGGCAAGATTCAATCTGATAGCGGACGGACATCTTTACAGAAGGTCCTTCACTGGACCCCTTTTAAGGTGCGTACACCCTTTGCAGGTTGAAGATTTTCTATATGAAATTCATGAAGGGATTTGTGGAAGCCACGCTGGGGGCAGATCACTAGCTCACAGGGCCATTACCCAGGGGTGTTGGTGGCCATTACCCAGGAGTATTGGTGGCCCTACATGCAAAAAGATGCAGAAGCCTACGTGAAGAAGTGTGAACAATGCCAAAGGTTTGCACCTTTGATACACCAGCCAGCGGCTGACCAGTCCATGGCCATTTGCCCATTGGGGCATGGATCTCGTTGGGCAGTTGCCCCAAGCAACTGGTCAAAGGAAGTACTTGCTGATAGCAACAGATTACTTCACGAAGTGGATAGAAACAGAACCTCTTGCCAAAATCCGAGATGTGGACATCAAGAACTTCATATGGAGAAACATCATCACCAGATTTGGAATTCCAAGAGCAATAGTTGCCGACAACGGAATGCAGTTTGGCAGCAAACTCATCAAGAACTTTTGTGCGAAATTCAAGATAAAGAGTTACATTTTAACACCAAGTTTTCTCCAAAGCAATGGGCAAGCAGAAGCATCCAACAAAGTAATTTTGGATGGGATAAAGAAGAGGCTACAAGCAGCAAAAGGAAAGTGGGTAGACGAGTTACCCAATGTACTCTGGGCATATCGGACTACGCCGAGAAGATCAACAGAGGAAACCCCTTTTGCCATGGCTTACGGCACAGAAGCAGTCATCCCACTGGAGATCGACATCCCAGGGATCAAAACCCAGGGAGTAGAGAATGGGACTAATGATATACTTCTAGCTCGAGATCTGGATCTTTTAGAAGAAAGAAGGGAGAGAGCCGCAATTCAGCTCACAGCATACCATCAGCAGTTTGCTAGAGCTTACAATAAGAAGGTCAATCCAATGGATTTTTAAGTCGGCGACCTAGTCCTAAGAAAAGTTGTTGGCAACAAGAAGGATCCCACAGAGGGCAAGCTTGGCCCAAACTGGGAAAGACCCTACAGAATTACTTCGGTATTGGGCAATGGAGCATACCGGCTTGAAGATAATGAGGGCAAAGCATTGCCAAGACCCTGGAACACTTGTAATTTGAAATTTTTTTATCATTAAATGTTCCTTGTTATTTTTTGAGGACGTCATTAATAAAATCTTAGCAGAATTCTCCAAGACTTGTGAATTGATAAAAGATGCATAATGTTGTTTCTGAATAATGAGAACCCAAGTGGAACTCGGGTTCACATTGGGGGCAGAGAGAAGACAAAATTGTTTATCTTCACTTGTTGAAATTTGTAGCAATTTACAAGTTAAAGTTAAGCCGAGATTATTGTTTATCTTCACTTGTTGAAATTTGTAGCAATTTACAAGTTAAAGTTAAACTGACGTAGTGCTTAATGCTTGTTGAAATTTGTAGCAATTTACAAGTTGAAGCTAAACCAAAATCATTGTTTGGCACTTGTTATAACTTAAGAAAAGTTTACAAAATAGAAATTAAAAACAGTATATGTCAATCCTTATTGAAATTTGTAAGCAATTTACAGGACAAGTACTTGCCGAGGTAAATCGTCAAGTGGCATAACCGAAGTGTGTCACCCCGAGAAGATTGCATAAAGAAGGAAGAATACATAAGACATGCAAAATATTCTAAGTATAAAATCATGCAAGAGCAGTTAGAAGAAGACAAAAATACAAGCATCCAGAAAAAAAAAGTTGAGTTAGCATTCACAAAAAGGCACATCGGCCATATGCAAAACTTACATCGTCTAAAGAAACAAAGAAGTACAAGAGTACAAAAGACAAGAAAAGAAAAGACATGACATCAAAACTAAGATTCCCCAACATTGGCAGCAAGCTAGGTTTGGACGTCAGAGGACTGCTGAGAAGATACCTCAGCCGCCTTCTCCGCCGCGATCTCGGCATCAATTTGGGCAAGGGTCTCATCAATACTCTTATCAGCAAGAAGTGAATCCGATGATACCTTTGGAGGAATCACATCCTTGGGAACCTCCTCAAACCTCCTCGTCTTGAGTTAAGTCTAGGACTTGCTCATTTTGAGGAGGAGACTTGGACGCAGTAGCCTCCTTTGCTTTTCTCACCAAGGCATCATCCTCTTCCTCATCTTCAGATTCTGAATCTTCATCGGACTAAGCTGGTGGAGGAGGTGGAGGGAATGGAAGAGGAATATCATCGGCTTTCCTAAGAGGCGAATCATCAGGGACATCGAGTTTTTTCAGAAGTGACATCCAACCAAGGGTGAAACCCTTGTTGCATGCCTGCTTCACTTGAAGTTCATAAGCCTCAGTAACGTCGGCCATGCCTTGAGTGTATGCCTTTTCATCAGCTTCTTTGATTTCGGCGTCTTTGGTGGCTAGGGCCTCCTGAAGCTCATTTTCAGCCTGGGCCATTTTCTCCTCGGCCTCTTTTCTCTGGGACTCGGTAACCTTCCTTATGGCCTCGGCAGAATCGGCCTTCTCTTCGGCCTCAGTCTGGGCTTTGATAGCAGCCTCAGCCTGATCCTCCAACTTCTTCATTTTTGCTTGAAGGTTTTTATTGGCCTTTTGAAAGGTAGAAAACTCCCTCTTCATGTCGACCAATTTCTCTTGATTTTCAAAGGCTTGCATGGAGAGAGAATGGGCATGCTGAATGGCCTGAAAAAACACAAGGCAAAAGTTATTTGAAAAATTTTACAAGTATGAAAAGGAGAAAGAAAGACAAGTTACCAAGTGAAGACACTTACTTGAACAGAACGTTGAAGCATGAAAGCATAGTTCTCATCCTCGCTCATCTTGGCGTTCCTATCAAGATCGCCTGGAAAAAGTAGAGCAGTACTGAGGGCGACGCCGACATTGATGTCATCGGCACTATCACTAGCCATAACAGGCTTATCTTCTAGAGTAATTTCAGGCGCCCAGGGGACGTCTGGTATTTTGGACCCCGAGGTCGTTGTAGAGGATGACCTCGGCTTCTTTGATTTTTGAGATTCTGATGGCTGGGTTTCAGAGTGCCTCTTCCCAGTAGAGGATTGAGATTTGTCACTCTCAGCCAGCTTGGAAATAGGTAAAGTATCCTCAGATTCAACCTGAGTTACTTTAGCCTTTGGCTGAGCCTTTTTAACTCTTTTCGGCTTCGGTGGGGGCATGGTTTGTGTTGGCTAAGTTTCAACATCAGAAGGGAGGCTGGCTAAGAGGTCTTTTGCAACTGGTTTTGGACGGCCAATCTCGGCAGTAACGACAAGTCGTCGCCGACGTTTTCGTTATGATATTGGGACCAGGTATGGAGTCGAAGTTGATGGCTGATCAGCTAGATCGGATGTTGATCCTTGATCTGTTCGTGATGTGGATGCAGTCAATAGAGTTGTAGCAGAAGGTGGAGAAAGGCTTTTCTTCTTCCTTTTGGGAATGTCGAGCAAAGTTGACTTATATGTTGGAATAAAATTGAGAAGCACGGGCGCTTTCCTTTTATGAACTGGCAAGTCCAGAAGTTTCTTCAAATCCTTGCTGGGAATAAAGGATTGGCGAAAATTTTTCGGTGGCTTACGAACAGCTGCAAGAAGAACAGACGTCAGAAACAGACAAAGTATTTAAGACTTTGAAAGAAAACAGGCAAAGCTGAATACTGGGCTCTTACCCTTGCCCTCTAAAACTGATCGAGGAAGAGGGTAGAGATGGATGTCCTCGTCTGGAGCAAACTCCCAATTTCCCGAGGTAATGAAATAGTCATCTCCAGCTCCCTTGTTGGAGACTGAGAGGTCGGCTACGATTTTGAATTCTGTAGACCTCGGCTTAAGGTAATAAATGTAGCCTTTTTCTTTCAAATTAAGGGCACACATGGTATAGCAGTACTGGATATCGGCTAGGGTGATCCTAGCATTTTCCTGTTTAGCTAAAGCTATAATGCCATTGATCACTCGGTAGGAATTGATTGCCAGTTGCATGGGGTTCAACTTATAATAGTGAAGAATCTCACGAAAAAGGATGTTGAGTGGGAGCCGGAGTCCGCACTCAGTGAAAGCTACAATGGGAAAGGTTATCGAATCATCTGTGGGCATGATGGAGTCGTTATCTCCAGCTAGCCTCAGATGGACATCGGCAGGGATAGAGAACTCTTGCCTAAAGTACTCAAGTCTGGTCAGGGTATCTACCCTATGTCTCCACATATCCATGATATCGGCCTGAATTAGAGGGGTTGGATTTCAGAGAAAATGTTTTTTGAGAGGGTTAATAAGACCTCGGCAAAAATCTAGGTAAAGTACTAGTTTTAGTTTTTTCCTAAATTATGGGTTCTGCACAACAAATCCCAAACCTAGATCTATGAAAGCAAGGGTTGAAGGCACGAATCTGGAAAACAGAAAGGCAAAGACATGATTTAGAATCAAGAACAGGGATGGGCTATCAAGAGCATAAAGAATACGAGAAATAAAGGGTCAAGAACAGTAACAAGAGTGCAAGAAAGTGGTGAACAGTATATATTCAAGACATGGGCAAGATCAAAACCATTTGAATAAATATGTTCAGATATGTGATTCGCAAGATTTGAAACAATAATGGCAAAAAGTAATGAAGAATATCAACAGAATTGAAAACGAAAGGAACTGTGGCTTACCAAAAAAAGTGAAACCGGTATGAAGATTGCCGAAGTCAGACGACAGTTATAGATGTAACAAAAACGACGAAAGCTTCACAAGAAGGGAGAAAGGAAGGCAGTTGCAGAGCTTGAGGAATGGAACAATGGCGTATTCAGGAGCTAGAGAGAGAAAAAGCGAAGAGAAATTGAATGCAAAAGTGAAAAATGAAGAAAGAGGGAAAAGTTTTGTCAAAAATTTGAAATGGTGGCAAAACGGAGCATTGAATGCGCCTGGAACAACACATACGTCAAACGGCGCACACAGACGCAAGACGGCTTGCAAGCGCGTCATAGGCACGGTCCAATGAGGTGAAGACGCGTGAATGAAACGGTTGAGTAAATAATGCGTGACAGCTCACACACGTGAAAGAGTTCACTGGAATTCTTGTTCTCTAAAGAGAACATGTCGGCCTGAAATGAATGATCTCGGTTGAGGAGTTCTTGAGCCGATGTACAGGAAGAAATACCGATAAAGGTTCCATCACCTCAGGATACTGAGGTAATAGAACCTAGGGGACAGTTGTGGGGATATATCTTTAGAGTACCAACACATGGCAAGGTGACGCCGACGTGTCAGCCGAGGTACCACTTGTCCTGGTCGTTGTGCCGAGGTAATCTCGGTTAGGCCGAGGTTTCCTCCGAAGATATCGGAATCTAAGATAAATGGATAGGGGACAAGAGTCCAAGAATGAAGAGGAGACTTAGTCAAGACGAGAATAAAGCTCTTAGGGAGTTTATCTTTATCTGTTGAAGAGTCCAAGGTAAGTCCAGAATTAGAGTCCCTAGAAGTCAGGCTTCTAGTGGGACTAGGATTGAGTTAACTATAAAAAGAGAGGCACCCCCGTGGGTCTAAGGTACGCAATTTATGCTTTGAGCAGTGAGTTTAGCACTTGATTATCTTTGAGAGATATACTGACTTGATCGTCAGAGTGCCCCCAAGTGGAAGAACCATCGCCGGAGCCTTCTCTTTCTGTTACAGGTTAGCTGAAGCCATCTATTCTGCCGGTGCTCTCTAGCTGATTACTAAACGGGCAGTGTGATCAGAAAATCACTCACACAAATCTTATTTTTAATTGTGAGGTTAATGAATCAATGTATACCTAAATGTTTACTCTTCACACACTAAAATTGGACTCCATTATTTGCTGTCCCAAAATTTGCTTCTTTGGTTATTAATCATTACACTTCAGCTGATGAGAAATGGACTTCCCGGATAAATTGCTTGAAGTAGGAGCCTTCTTTTGGCATTGACTTTTTGAGCTATATTAGGCATAAAAAGGTAAAATAAATTAAAAAATTAATAAGATAAAATATCACATCTAAATTATGGGGACATAATTTTTGAATGACAACACGTGGCCGAGGTGACACCGAAGTGTTAGCCGAGGTGTCACGTGTCCTGGTCATGATGCTGAGATGATCTCGGCTAGGCCGAGGTTATCTGCGAGAATATTGGAATCCGGGATAAGCGGATAAGGGACAAGAGTCCTAGAATGGGAGAATACTTCAGTTTGGGTAAAGATAAGACTCTTGGAGAGTTTATCCTAATCCTACTGGGAGTCCAAGACTAGTAGTAATCCTAAGTCCATTGGAGCTAGACTTCTATTGGAACTAGGATTATGTTGGCTATAAAAGAGAGGCACTCTCATGGGTCTAAGGTATGTCTTTTATGCTTTGTCCAGTGAGTTTAGCACTATTGATTATCTTTGAGAGATATACTGACTTGATCGTCGGAGTGCCCCCGGGTAGACGAACCACCGCCGGAATCTTCTCTTTCTGTTACAGGTCAGACAGGTGCCATCTATTCTGCCAGTGCTCTCCAGTTGAATACTAGTTTGGCAGTGTGGTTGGAAATTGACAACCACAATTTGGCACCGTCTATGGGAAAGAAAGGAGAATAGATGGCCAACAACGGACAGAAAGAGAAGATTGGGTGTAGACGTCCCCGAACGTCCCGGAGGAAATCCCCCCCCTCGGCGTTCTGTTCATTTGGGCTCACTACAGTTTGGACTCAAATTGTCACGGTTCTTAATTTGATCTTGCAAAGTGCAATGCAAGACTGATAAATCACCAAAGAGTCCAAATCCGACAAATCATTTTTGAAAAACAGATTTTTTAGAAAGAAGTGCCAAACATGGACTGCTTTGCCAGATACAGAGTCGCCACCTAAATATTTTATTTTTGGAGAATTTAGGAAACCCTGACTCGTTGCCTAAGGCCACGTGTCCGTCATCTATGAGCACCTCCGCTCGCCCGATCAAAGATCGGCCTCTACTAACCATGATATCGATTTTTGAAAACATTATGTGCTCTTATTCCGATTTATTAGCCTAGAATTACTATGTGATGCGCACAGCATACAAGTATAGACTGAATTCCCTGAATTAGAACAAAATATCGCATATCCGTTTATTTTGAAAATGGATTGAAATTTGCTACTCGCAAGTAGGCTAAAACACGGGTTTCGACGAATTATTCTAATTCAAGCAACCCAACCTTCACCCACAGGCATTCAGGCAATTATAACACATAAGCACATAGCCTCATGGTAAGCATGCTATCATGGCAACACTTACACTCATGCAAGGATGCTAAAACATAAATGCTTACCGAGTACTCCAAGCCAAACAGAAACTAGTTAATAATCATATGCATGATCCTAGTTCATGTTAAGATGGCTAATGCAACACATGCAAGATGCAACTACAATAGGCTCGGCTATTCTAAGATGGCATATGATGATACTACAACTAACACGTATTCAACTTAGAATTGAAATACAAATGCAGTTAGTATGATGCGCCGAACCCGGTGCATGCAATACAGATGAATGATGCAAACATGTGAGGCATAAGTATGCAAAATAAAACATGCCCTAATCTAACCATCATAAGCTAGTAAATAAAAGGGAGAAAGACGTGGGGTTGGAAGACATACGCACACTTATTACAGAATTACCCTCGCTCGGAGGGACCAAAAGAATAATACAAATTAAACAAATAATTAACTACTCTAGCTAATTAACTATTACAAAGCTTCTAATTAATTAACAAATTAAATATAGAAGGAAAGTGGCCGCAACCCCGCCTCAGAATGATGGGATGATGCATGCTCGGTTCGCCTCGCCTGGAAACCCGGTACCATGCCACTGTTGACTCTGTTTACACTGCCTTACTCCTCTGAAATTTATGAAAGTTTCCAGAATCCTTCTGAATCACTCCCTGCGTGTTGTGGAATATCACCGGCCACAATTCAAATCCACCGGCCATGGGAATAGGCTTATCAACCAAATATTGAACCACCGGCTGGACACTGATGGTCGGTCGGCACCAAAAGTGGTCGGCCGGCCATTTCTTTATGCAGAGCCCTGTTTTGACAGCAGCAGAGGACAGACAGTGCATGGTATGAAATTTTCAAAGCAATGTGTGCATGGCCACTCTCCCTATCATGCTATGGGCTCAAGGGAATTGGTACTCGACCCTCGGATCACCAATCGCGCATTTCAATGCGTGATGGTCCAAGAAGTCAAGTATGCATTTTAATGTGAATGAATGCAACAAAACACATGAGTGCTACACGCCCTATCATGTTGAGATCAAGGACATCGGTGACCCAGGATTGAGGCGCGTTACATCACTTTGAGTATGAACGCCCCTCATTCCTCATGCTTGGTTTGACACCCCAAACCAAGCAAAATGTAATGCAAGTATGCAATGTGACTCAAGTATGCAACATGTCTCAAGCATGCAATATGAGGCTAAAGTAACAAACATGCCAAGTGCAGTGTGCCAAATATGCAAGATACAATGCAATGCAATCTATCATGCAAGTTAGGATATGGAATGCAACGAGCTAAACAACATGCAAACGTGCAAAGATGAGACAATGCAAGCATGAAACCAAAGTAATGCAACATATCAAAACATGCAATGGTGGACTTAAACCACAAAGGGCAGACCTCAGCCTTGCCATAAACAGTGGCCAACGATGATGCAAATGATGGACAAATGCTCATGCAAACATGCACACTAATGGGCCTAAAGCTAAGGCACAAAAGGTAACTTTCAAGAACACTCAAAAGATGATAAGCATGGACATTAGACCAACATGTTAAACTCTGAAAATACATGGAGGATGATGCCAAATCAACCATGTTATGCAAGTAAGGCATGCAATAATAACCAAAACTTGAAGCCAACAAAAGGGTCCAAACCATAGCTATGTCAACTAAACCCCAAAGGACCAAAATGGCTTAAAACAGTCCTAAGGCACTCCAAAACAAGACTAAAGCATGCATAGAACATGATCAAAACATGCCAAGAAATGGGCCCAAAACAAAGGGCATTCAAAGCCACGAAAGGGAGCATTGCTCTACACCCACCCCAACCAAACATGGCATGGACTAGACAACCAAAAACAGAGTTTCAATACATCAAAATGCACCCCAAAACCCACTGATATGGTAGCCCAAAGCCTTAAACACATAGGCATACACCAAGGCCCTATAATGGAGCATAAGATCACATCTCTTCAAGGCATTGAAAGGGTAGCAAATGCAAGCATGTAAGCACAAAACAAGGACTGGAATGGCATAATAAGTGATTCCAAATCACTGAAATAGCCTAGGTAATGCAAGCTAATGACTCACACACTCAAGGCTCACAATCCAAAATGAAAAGAGGCTATACCAAACATGGCAAACATGATCAAATCAGCATCCAACAGACCTTAAGCATGATGAAATACGACCAAAAGCTTCATGAAGTCAAGCTAGAACATGCAAGCATGGAAGTCTAAAGGCAAGATGCCTTTCTAGGCAAAATAGAGAAATACAAGGCAAGTATATTATGCATACAAGGGGTCAATAAACCAACATAGAACAGAGGTAAAACATGCTAAATGAACTCCAAATAACCTCTGAAATAAGACCAAACAAAACTAAGCATGCATGCTACCCTTATGAGCCAAAAACATGAACAAATGAGACACAAAGGGAGAGGGGTGTCCCTCCCCTATAAAAGACCTCAAAACCTCTTCGTCACCACTGAAAATCCTCTGGATTTCAATGGTGAGAAGGCCAATACACGAAAGTTTCAAAGGCTCAACAAAGAAGGCACAAAAAAAGGCCAAACAAGGCCAAATAGGGGGAGGTTGACCCCCAACACTAAAGTGACCTTAATGAAACATCTTAAGCATGAAAAATCAGAGTTTTTATCAGTTATACACAAAGCTCAAAACAGCATGCAAAGTGGGTTAAAAGCTAGTGTAAGAATGGGGACTATAAAGTAGCTATGCTCACCCTTGAAGAACACTTGAAGAACAGCAACCTCAGGCCCCTTCTTCGGATCAAAATCAACTCAAAACTCCAAGAACAAACTCTCAAGACCCCAATAACCCAAGTATGGTGTAATACTAGGCGCCTTAGTGCAAAACTAAGAACAAAACACCCTTTTAGGCCCTCTAACACACACAAATGAAGAGAGAGAGAGATATATATAGAGAGAGAGTGGTGTATATATCACATATATATCTGATTTTGCTGAACCTCATCAAAGGAGAAGGAAGGCTTCCTTTTATAGAGGAAGACAAAGGCCTAAGCTTCTTAAAGAAGCTAAGGCAAAAGAGTCAAGGAGGTCAAGCTTCTAAGAGAAGCTAACTCAAAGGTCTAAGCTTCTTGAGGAAGCTAAGACAAAGGTCAAAGCTTCCTTAAGAAGCTTGAGCAAAGGGTGCAAGCTTCTCCAAGAAGCTTAGAACAAAAGGGTGCAAAAGGGGCAAATCCTCCATACACGTGTATGAAGGACAAGTCCGTGCACTCCAGTTGACACAACTGGCATGCACCATGCCTGAAAAAGGCGAAAATGAGGTATCGGCCAGAAAAGGAGTCAATCGGCCAAATAAATGGTTGGCCGACCACACAAAAAGGCCGATACACCTAAGAGAATACCGACCGACCAAACATTTGGTCGGTAGAAAAAAAATCAAGGCTGGTGGCATCATGCCACGACCGGTGGGTTTCAGGGATGGCTAACAAGCCTCTTCCCACCCTCAGAAGCACAAAACACAAGTCCTTGGTGCAAAACCAAGCACAGAACAGGCAAGTTAAGAGATCTTGAGACAAGGCGCGCGGCCGAGGCCTCCGGGAACTCAAAACGAACACGAACATGGATGATCACCGAGCGTTCAAACGGTGACGTCCAAGTCTTGAGGACGGTCAAAAATAGGGTGTCTACATTGGGGACGACACCCCTACCGAGAGTGGGAAACATATTGACCTTGACGTCGAAGAAGACAACTGCAACAAAGAGACTCATGATAAGAATCACAGAGGAAAGGACATCGGCTAGGAGGGCGGCGTACCGAAGAAATCGGACCAGAACGGGTATTATAACGAGGACGACCTCCAGGTATGGAAGGATAGATGCCTGCGGAGGGACGAAGAGGTGAAAGAGATGGCAAACAAGTTGGCAGACCTGCAATCGATCGTCGTCAATTTCATGATGCAAAACAATGTCATGCAGCCACCGTTCCTGCTGTAGGACACGCCGATTCTAGCGGCCAATGCCCAAAAGGGAGGGCAGAAACCAATCCCAATAGCCCCTCAACACACCAGGAGTGAAAGACACTCTCACCGATCTTCAAGGGAGGTTGGGCGAGGAGAGTCAAGAAGAAAAGAATCTCGAAGGACACACTGCACCAAAGAAGAAGACCCCAAAGAACATCGGTATGTTCAAGGGCAGGAGTTGTGCACAACTAATGGAGAAAGGTCAAAAAGGGCTCACAAAGAAGCTGAGAACAGTGCACTGAAAGGATTAAAGTCAGGAGATAGTCGAGCTCCTGGGCGGACCAAGGAGGACTTAAGAGATCATCTACAGAAGAAACAACAAGATGCCGAGATAACCTCCCTGGTCAAACCGAGAACGCCGTTCTCGGAAGAATTAGAGAAAGTTGAGGTCCCGAAGAGATTCAGTATGCCGAGGTTCCAGATATACAATGGGAAGTCGGACCCCAACTTTCACGTCTTATTATACCTAAACGTGATGGCATTATACACTGGAAACAAGCCGTTGCTCTGCAAAGTGTTCCCCTCATCATTCGGGGAAATTGCATCGGACTGATTTCACAAGTTGCCGAAAGGAATTGTGAAAACCTGGGAAAGCCTGGCTGAGATGTTTATGGCCAGGTTCGTGACAAACAAACTATAGCCATTGAGGGTAGACACCCTAATGGCCCTGAAGATCGGCGAGGATGAAAGTCGTAGGGCCTATGCCAAAAGGTATTATGAGGTATTCAACCGAATACCAGGATGCAACCAAGAGGTGGCGGTCATGTTGTTTAAAAATGGCTTGAAGGATGACTGCCTGCTTCGAAAATCACTGGCAAAGACATTGCCGAAAAGCATGGAGGAGCTGATGGCCAGAATAGAAAAGTATGCCAGAGCCAAGGAAGACACGCCGGGGACAAATGCGTCCAAACAAGAGAAGAGAAATGGTTCGCCGAAGCAAAATCGAGATAATACTGGACACGAGAAGACAAAAGCTTAGCCTAAGTGAGCAGATCCCAGATTCCAAATCTGGAATCCTAGATCCCAGAAGACAAGATCTCGGCTTAGATGATTAAGTCCGAAAAGAGAAGAGCTTGGCCTAAGTTAAAGAATTTTTTCCACAAAGGAGTATGTGGAAGCCATGCAAGGGGCAGATCCCTTGCCCATAGAGCAATATCAAGGTCAAAGCCATGTGCCTAATGAGAGCCCAAGTGGAACTTAAGTTCACATTAGGAGGCAAAGGACTGAAGAATAATGCTTGGGAGTTGGAATTTCACAAGTTGAAGTTAAACCGAGACTAAGGTTAAACACTTGTTGAAATTTTTTGAAAAAATTTTACAAGCTAAAACCAAGGTTATGCTAAGAAAGGTACTTGGGTACTTGCTGAGGTAAATCATCAGTTTGTATAACCGAGGTGTGTCACCCGCGAAGGTTGCACAAAGATTGAAGTGTATATTAAAGCTATGCAAATTATTTTTAGTATAGAATCGTACAAGAGTAAAAAGAAGACACATATAATCACGTTGAAAGAAGAAATTAAAGAATGCATTCAGAAAAGGAAAGAAGACACTTCGGCCTAACATTGAAGAATGATTGTTTAGATTACAAAAAGGCTGATGTGAAGCACGCCGGTGTCAGACGGTGATAATGAGCAAAGAAGTGCAACGAAAGCAACAATGAAGGATTTGAGAGAATTTTTTTTTGATTTTGATCAAAAACATGAAAAATGGCAATTATCGTGCCTTGGACGACGTGCTTGACAGACGGCGCGCGCAAAAATGATGCGACTTGATGGCACGTATCAGATCCGGTCCAGTAAGGGAAAGACACATGGTGAAAACGGTTGAAATACTGTGTGTACTAGCTCATACGCATGCTAGAACTCTTGGAGTTCTTGATTCAATGAAGCAAATGCCTCGGCTAGGAAGACGATTTCGGTTGAGAAACTTGAACGAACTTGGTCGTCAATTCTAAAACATTTATGAAAGCAGACTATAGGTCTTGGTCATTATCACGACTCAAACCCGCCCATATAGGTTTGGCATCGTAACCGGCCAGTAATCCTTACCGAAGGTCTCTGAAACAGATTAACATAATATTAGGGACTAGCGGAAGCAATTACAATATACAACGTCCATTGAGCTGTGTAGACTTATATGAGACAAAAAAAATTCTAAACTTTTTATATACATATATACACATTATCTTTAAGTCATCACATATATACAGATTAGACAAAAAAGGATTTAGCCCTATTTTCAAAATACACAAGACTTGTTCAACCAAACACAAAAACAAAACTTAAACTTTAAATCACATAGTGGTAATCACTTGACATATCCGGAACCTCCACGGGAGGCACATAGGTTGGCTGACAAAAACAGATTCTAGGCAGATGCCTCTAAGCCTGGTCACGCGCCTGATCACCTATATACGCAAATAATACAGTGAGCTAGAGCCTAGTGAATAATAACAGAGTAAAGGGGTTTTATGAATGATGTCCAGCACAAGTTAGGATCCAGTATTTAAATCAGAACATATTCAGACTTCAAAACAGAAATAGATTTAGATACACACTCATGTTCATATTCAGATTTTGCATAAGATCATACGTGGTACACCCATTAGCTATCAAATCAATTTGGTCCAGAGACCCACATGCATAGTTGGTACCAACGACCATAAAGGTCCATATTTTGCGCGCAACTAGCCATGGTATTGTTACCCCCAAGCAAGGGCCACGTGCAGATTGGTCGTGGTATTGTTACCCCCGGGCGAGGGCCACGTGCAGATTGGCTGCGGTATTGTTACCCCCGGGCAAAGGCTACGTGAACTAAGGGTGCCACAAATACTTTTCAGAAAATTGGACATTCATTCATAATTCGTAAGATAGCATTTCAGAAAACAAATCATACCATACCAGTCAGAAAATACTTAAGTTAAACATAACTTTACAGAGTTATTACTCACAGATGGCTGCAGAAGCAATCAGACAGACTGGACATATCATATAAATCAGGCAGACAATGGCGCGTGACCTACACAAGCACATAACATATACACATTGAAATACAAAATTACTTTATTGATCAAACTTGACTTTCCCAGTCTTTTCCCGTCTAAACAGTCCGAAGTTCTACTATGCTTATTCTTTTTCATTCAAATAAACCGGGTTCTTATTTCACATATTCTTTCATTACTAAGTCCTTCTTTTCCAAATAGATTGATCTTTTACTTGGCTTCTTAAACAATTACTACTAGATCAATGATTCATTCCTTAACTAACTAATTTATGTTGATTGGTAGCTTATTAAACTTCATTGAGTCATAAATCATGTCTAGAATGCCTTAGAAAGATATGAGAATAAAAATGAGAACTAAATGCAATTTTCCAAAATATGCTGAAAATTGGTCTCCGCTCGAGCGCCACTTTGGTCGCTTGAGCGGACTATAAAATTTGAAAAAATACTGGGAGCTCGATTTTCACGCTCGAGCGAGACTTTCCTCGCTCAAGCGGACAGCGTAAATTATGAAATTTTCAAAATTACAATTGAAGTTCAAATTTGATATTCAAAGCATCAAAACATGTATTTTTGGTACACAAAAATGGAGGACCATTGTATAATTTAGTAAACACTTTTAATCAGAGATCATTCATTCAAAATCATACTCCAATTGTCCAAATTTAGTTTTAACTCATCTCCTCCATATCAAACCCAATTTCGAGCCCACTAATTTTAAAACACGAATTAAACTTTCAAAACTCTTAAAAAATTCATAATGTACGTATAATTGGAATTCAATTTCATGTTAGGACAAATAAATTCAACCCAAAGTAATTAATTTCTAAGTAAATTTTCATACATTTGATCATAACTTCAATTTCTCATTTTCTCTTTAATTACATAAAATTGGCGTCAAGTTCTTCTATTTTCCTTGAAATTATGAAATTGGAGTTATGAAACTTCTTATAAATTTTCCAACTAATTTCCATAATCTTAAACTCAACTTAATTTGAACCTCCACTTAATTCATGATCAAAATATGTTTAATTTAAATAAAATCTTAAATTACATTACATGCATGGATTAAAAATCTAATTATAAAATCAAAGCTTTATCTAGCATTAGGATTAATTCTAATTTTTCATAAACTTGATGTTCATAAAACATTTCATTTTTCTCTTCAAAATATGAACTTAAATGGCTCAATTTCTTCAAAACCCATGATGCATGTAAATATAAATTCAAATACTCATAGAATTCCATCATGCATGTAACAATGGAACTTAATCTCATGCAAGATTACAAAAATTTCACTCAAAATAATTAATTTCTAATTTATTTTCCATAATAATCCACATGCATGTAACCCATTTCATGTTTAGAATCCAATTCCAAATTAACTTCCATAATCTTACACTTAAATCAATCTTCTTCATTTTCTTGCTAATTCCTTTCAATTACATGATTTGAATCTAATTTCATCTTTAATTGTAAGTGTAATGTAAGGATTCTACACAAATTAAGCATAAATTCCATACCTTAAGTTTTCTAATTCTTCTTCTCCTTCAAACCTTGAGCTCCTCTTTCCATTTCTCATCTCTTCTAGCTTTTCTTTCCTTAGTTTTCCTTCTTCTTGAGCTAAAATTACTTCCTTCCCTCTCTTGGTCGTGAAGTTCCTCTCTCTTTTTTTGTTCTCAAATCCCTCTAGCATAAGAATGCACCCAGCAAGATAAAATAATAAAACCAAGAGTTACCTACTCTCTCTCTTCATGTATACACACTCCCTTCTTTACAATACACACGTGCACACTCCTTTGATTTCCAACGCATCACATACACACACATACACAGATTTCTCAATACACCCACATCCATTTACACCTCCCAATACTAGTTTAGTCCCTAATTCAATATATGTCTAGGAATAATTTAATTAAGCATCACTTAATCTTAAATAATTTTAATTAACACAAAATTAGTTAATTATAACTAATCTCAAATCTCACATAATTTAATTAGTCTAGTTGAGTTTCATTAGAGCCTAATTAAATATATTTAAATTTAACAATCCGAATCAGATTTTTAATCAAACTTCCAAAAGGCTCCAAATATTAAATTAAACTCATTTCCATCCTCAATTTTGATTTACTTAGATCATTTAATCCTTCAATTTCTGATCAGACTCAAAATTTGGTCAATAAATTACATATTCAAATTGGACACATCATAATTAAATTTAATTTATAATAACCACAATTCTCAATCCTCATGACTTAATCAACTCCAATTAAGAGCTAATTAATCGAATCTCAATTTAATAAACTGAATCGATTATTTAATTAAACTCCCAAATGGGTCCGTAATTAAAATTAAATTGATTCAATTTCTTAATTTTACTTCCTTAAGCCATTTGAACCCTTAATTTCTAAATTCAAAATAAATCCCTGATAAAACCATATATGAAGCAATCTCCATAATTTTCAGACATCCATGACATGGAATTCTGCCTCATGCTTAAAGGGACCGACCAATATCTGGACTTTGAAAGTGCGCATAACATCCCTACCAGCATTATCGTATGCCGGAGGATGGCTCGTAGAATTACCAAAAACTGTGGCAATCCCTCCATTGTGCGGGTACTTCACCAACTGACGTACGATTGAAGAAATTGCTCTCATCTTATGCAACCAAGGCCTGTCCAACAATAGGTTAAAAGTTGTCAAGACATCCATGACATGGAATTTTGCCTCATGCTTAAAGGGACCGACCAATATCTGGACTTTGAAAGTGCACATAACATCCCTACCAGCATTATCGTATGCCCAGACAACTTAGCTTGTTGGCATGAAGTTAGTCAGTTTCAACCCGATCGCATAAGCAATCCTTGCCGGACAAACATTGATGGCTGAACCAGTATCAACCAGAATTACCGGGATCCACTTCTTTCTACACTCCAAAGCCACATACAAAGGCTTGTTATGATCAACCCCCTTCAGATGGTAGCTCTTTGGCAATAAATGATAGCACAAGAATCGTGTCTCCCGACATGATTAAAGATACCAGTTGGTCTGGTGTCATCTCAATCGATAGCTTGGCCTTGTTCAGAGCTGAAAGCATTGCTTAACGGTGTTCACGAGAAGCCATGAGTAATCCCTAGATTAAGATGTTGGCTTCGATCTTCTTTAGTTGTTTCAAGACCAAATTCTTCTTATGTTCTTTCTTTTTCTCCTTTGCTTTCTCAGCATCCTTTCCAAATGACTCTCCTTGATCTAGGTATGGGGGATTGAAGTAACACCCACTTCTAATTAAATGGTCAACCTCTTCAGCATACCAAGTCTCATCAGGGGGATTGGTACCCCATCCTTCGTCAGTGTAGAGAAAATTTAAGATGATTGTTCTCCGACCATTCTCCTTTAGAGACAATATAGTCCGGGTCTGCTTGAATTGCGCCTTTGTTAAGAACCCTACCTTCAAGCTGATTATTTTCTAGATTTTCTCATTTAAGGAAGTGGCAGTAATCCAGGTTTCCCCTTATGTTTGACACAATATCCAGAGTTTGTGCCGCCACTACTACCACTGGATTTTGGGGTTTTAGCTAGAGTTAAGGTGCATCTATCATGCACAGATTAGTGCTTTCTAGAATAAGCACCTCGGGTTACGGTAAATGGGAAGGTGTTATATATATGCTAGGGCTAAAGGTAGGCGGCAGTGTAGATTAGGCAGAGATTAGAAAGGGGTAGCATAACATGTCCAGGGGGGCCCCATGCACATTAAACAATTCGGACCCTCGATTTCTTTGATCTAGTCTCATGAGTGCAATGTGAAAGATAAATGAGAGTGCAGATTTGGCAACTTTTACAGAAAATCTATTCTATTGCAAAAACCTTGCCAAAAATGGACTATATCACCAAATTTTAGAGACGCTGCCTAATATTTTCAAAAAATTAGGAAATCCACGACTGGCGCCAAGGCTACTGTTCGTCGTTACCAAGGATGCTTGGTTCAGAATCTTAGGTATGAGGGGGGAAAGTCATTAATTGAGCAACCCTTCTCACCTATTCAAAGATCGGCCTCTGCTGAACTGAACCATGATATGATTTTTATTTACTTCATATGTTCATATTTTGATTACTTAATAAATCCTAAAATTTACTTGGTGAAATAAAAAAAATATAGATTGTGCCATCCATTTTGGAACAATTTGATTTCATTATTTTGAAGAGGGCTTTGAATAGTTCAATCATGAAAATCAATTTTATTCCAAATTAAATAACACAACCTTTACCCACTAGCATGCATAGAGTTATATCAAATAAGCAAATAGCCGTATAGTAGGATGTAAACATAGTAAGAAAAACAAACACAACTGGGATGTTAAAGCATAAAAGCTTACATATTTACCGACGTCCCAGAAATAATAACAAAACAAAGTTAGTAAAAATATGCATAATCCTATATACAAAATCCTAATGCAATTCACTCATGAAATGCAACTAAAGATCTAGCTTCTATTATATGACATGTAAATCTTTTCAAGACATGAGGTAGCGCACAAAATCACATAATAATTGATTAAATCCATAAATGTAAATTTAGCCAAATCTTAAGGCATAAAAAATAGATGCAAAGCATGGATGTGATGACAAGCATATATACTACATATGTACAAATATGGAAAAAAAATAAAAAATAAAAAATAATAGAATGTGATAGAAAAAAGCAGGAGTGGGGAATTATTACAATGCTTTGAATATTACAAATCCGAATAAGGAGGAAGAGGTAAAATATTACAACAAAATATATCCACACAAACAATCTCTAACTAAAAGAAAAAAAGAAAAAAAAAAGAAACAAAGAAAGTTTCTGGCGGCCTTGGAGACCATTGGAGACTGTTTTGCTCGACACTGGGAGGTTGCTGGGTTCTGTCTAGGAGAAAGTGGCTAGCAAGCCAAAAGATGAGATGGCCGACCAAAAGATGAGATGGCCGGCCAAAAAGTTGGCCGGTTGGCCAGGTTGAAAACTCTGGTTTACTTAATCACCAGAAAAACAAATAGAAAATATACAAGGGGTTGGACTACCCACTTCCAGTTAGCTTACAACTAATTCATAAAATGAAATAGAAATAATAAAAGCAATGCAAGAGAGAAAAAGCAAGAAAGTAAGAAAATGTAAAGTGTGCAAAATTTACCATCCAAAGGAAGGTTTTGATTTTTAAACTTCCATTTGATCATCCTCAAGTTTAGGAAGTGGGTTCTCAGCCCTCAGTTTGAAATTTTGAAATGCTAGTTAAAATGGTGTTATTGGGTTGTTTAATAGTGTGGGGGGGGGGGGGGAGAGTTACAACTCTCTGTTTTTCTCAATTTCAAAAACACTCACTCTCTTTTGGATTAAGGCTTAAGAATATGGCTCTCACAGAATTTCTGGGATGATTTTCGTATATAGAAAGATGGTATATCAGTGTATAGAAGTGTTTTGTTCAAGGCATAAGCTTTCTATATGTTTCTCTCTCTATCTCTCTTTTCTCAATTCATTCCTCTCTTAATTCAATCCCTTCCCTTCTGATCCTCCATGTAGACAATCAGAAAATGCAAAGTCAAAAAGGTGGGAGGCAACGTGGGAGACATGGATGATGGGGTGACAAGGGTGGTTGAAAATGGATGCCCCCTTTTGGGAAGATGAGAATCTTCCGTTTGACAATGGATGCTAATGGAGGACCATGGAGGGGGTGAGTGTGTTACTACTGCATGTATATATCTACAAAAGATCTAAAATGGCATGACTCGCACGCATTCAATAAGAGTTTTTCTGAAACTATCCTACTCCTGGGCAAATTAGCCAGCCGGCCAAAAAAACTTGGTTGGTCAGCTAACCAATTATTTGGCCAGCCAGTTAAAATGGCTGGCTAGCCAACTTATTGGCCAGCCGACCAAACAAGTTGACCGTGGCTGACTATTTTGCACAAAACAAGATTTTTTGACATAATTATCATCATTTCCTCCTATTTCCGCACTGTTGTTTGCTCAATTTCCTCAGAAAAAGTTTCATTTTGAAGTTTAAAAGTGAGCCCGGAACACTATGAAAATATTTGAAACAATGCGCTGAAAGAAGGTTTCAAAAGAGAGTTTTGAACGGAACTTAAGCATTTGGCCAAAACAGGCTGAGGTTTGGAACTAAAACACAAATTCCATATTTTTTACTGAGAAGTATGTGAGAAACGCATTCTTGTTTTCATCATCGAGTAATCAAAAGAAAGTGCCCGAGTCTTAGGGCTGGTCAAAATAGGGTGTATACAGTTGCTCCTTTTTGACAAAATTAAAGTCATTTCTTGACTTGAGTGAATGTCAAAGCCTGAAAACGACCCGTTTTGACAAGGCTATAAGACTTGGGCAAACAAACAAGATGTAAATGTAGTTTGTTGAACCCACAGGTTGCCTATGTATCCCATTGCAAATAATCAAACTAGTGTAGTTCAGGAACAAAATGCAAATGACATACTCAAAGTGCAATTGAAAACTGGACTTACACGTTTCTCAAAGCAAGGTTTTTTTCTTTAAAATTCATGATTTACAATGCAATACAACAGGTAATATACGAGGCAAGCCTCGTGTAAATGATATGAAGCATAACAAGCGATACATTCCAAACACATTCACATAAGAGAAGGCAATATAAACGATGAATAGTTTTAACCTACAACCGAAAATATGGGAGGTATTAACCGATGGATAGTCTCAACTAGCAACCTAGGAAAATGGAGGTATGAACCAATGGTGGTTCGAACCGTCAACCCAAGAAAGGGATAGTATCGTCATCTCGAAAAAGAGCCAGTATTGACTGAGTGGTTTGAACCTACAACCCAAAAGAGGGGGCTAGCATTAACTAGAGAAAAATGTTATAGTCAAATGTTGATGTGAAGAGATTGTAGCCAAGTGATGCAACAGTGGTAGTTGTAACCATGAAAATGATATGCTAATGCAATTGATAGTTGGATTCTTTTTTTCTTTTCTTTCTGAAAATGCATGATTGATGCAATGCAAGATGTAATATGTGGCGAGGCAAGCCTCATGCAAATCAAGCAAACAATGGGGTACAATCCAAACACACTCACATAAGGGGAGAAATGAAGGTTTTAATCAAACAGCAAGACATAGATCGTACCTCAATACAAAATAGAGGATTGATTTCAACTGGGTATTGAGAAAATGGGTCTTAACCAATATACAAGACCTAGACCGTACCTCAATACGAAATAGGGTGATGGTTTCAACCGGGTAAAAGAGAAAGGGGGTTTTAACCAATATACAATACCTAGACCGTACCTCAATATGAAATAGGGCGATGGTTTCAACCGAGTAAATGATGAAATGGGTCTTAACTAATATACAAGACCTAGACAATACCTGAATACGAAATAGGGTGATGGTTTCAACTGAGTAACGGATGAAAAGTTGTAACCAAAAAGTTTGAAGTGATGTAAATGGATTGTAACCGTTCATAACAAATGTAATCGACAGTGCAAGTATGATGGTGAACGCAAAAACACAAAAGGGGCAATGTGAGACATACAATATGCAATGATGATGGATGCTCAACAATAACATGATGGATGCACAACAGATGAATACAAAATAATGATTTTTTTTTTCAAAATTTTCTTTTTGTTTGTTTGTTTGTTTTTTTAATTTTTTTTTAAAGATTTCTTTTTTTTTTTCTTTCAAAATTTCCTTTTGAATTTTTTTTTTCAAAATTTATATACATACCATATATACACATACATACAAATGATATACAAAATAGGTACACAGTACACATACAAAATACAAACAAACAGATGAACTATATAAATATATGGATGCATACATATAGATATATATACGGACAAATACAGGTACATATACAGATACATATATGGTATACATATATACAGATTATATACATACCTCTCTCATTCCCCTATTTTGTCTCTACTCTCTTTGCCGCGTTCGTCTTTGTCGAGCACCATGTCTGGCGCACGATTTCAACAATCATGGCGCGCCTGATTGACAATAGCTGGACTGGCCTCCTTTTTCAATAACTGGACCACACTCTATTGTTTTTCTTCTTAAACTGAGGCCTGCGAGAGAGCAGAGTAGAAAATTATAAACTCCTCCTGCCATTACTTTACAATTTTCTCTTTGCCATTATACTCTTCTTGACCTTGCCTTTTCTCGCTATCTCTTCACCCTCTTCCTTGACCTTAACGAGTCCCTAATTGATATTACTAGCTCCTCTGAGTCTCGACAGAGTGCCCCTACCCCTATTCTCAGCTTTCTTGTGCTGACATTCGAGCAAATAATGGCAACACAGTCTGACATTGATGCCAATTACTACACATTATAGTCCTGTATAGAGACTATGTGCAAATATAGTCAATTTGTAATCTTCGCCGCCAGGCTACGGTCGGAATCCGAGAAAAGTTCCTTTCTGCTTTTTGTATTATGAATATTTTCTTTTTGTTCCTTTTTTTTTGATTTTATGTTTTTGGTAATGAAGGAACACCAATGCTTCAGAATTTTCTTATTATTATTATTTTTTTTTTAATGCTGATCGGGGGCTTCACCTGAAAGTTTAAATATAATGAGTTTTGTTTATGCAGATCATGGCATGAATAGCACAACACTTGACCATAAAAACCATTTTATTTCAAATTTGAATCTGAAAATGATTTATTGAATTTTGAATTGGATATTGAGCCCTCAACTGACCAGAAATCAAAGAACGACTCAATGAAAGAAAAGCAAAGCAAAAGTAATCCAAACACACCTATTTACACTTGCTGGAATGAAAGGCACTCAAAAGACGACTCGAAAGGACAAACCATTGAGCCTACGCATTCTACATTTTTTCATTCTAGATTAAAAAATTGGCCAGCCAGCTAAGCAGATTAGTTGGCAAACCAGTTGAAAAATTGATGGGTCAGCTAATTCATGAACTGCCCGGCTGTACGAAATGATGAACTGGCTGAATAAATGGTTAGCTAGCTAAGCAAATGGCTGGCTAGCTGAAACATTCAAGAAGCGCACTTGGAGTTAACTCAACACTAGGACGGCCAACTGAATGGTTAGTCGGCCAGCTAAAATATAAACATGACACTTAAGAGTGCAGGGAGAAGAAAAAATTCCTAACTCGACTAGTTCATTATTTTGACTTTTTTGGTTTGTTTTGTTCCACTCTCTATTTTGAAATCATGTAAGTCGGGTTGTGAGCATTGAAAGTTTTCCTTTTGATCCAAATAATTGCTTGGTTTTGGAAAAAATGAAATAATTTTTGAGAAAAATCAATCAACTTAATTAAAAGACCTCAAAATCTGTTTTCGCAAATAGCAACTACCCGACCAACATGGAATCAATCCTTAAGACATACAACCCCAAATCCAAACTTGATCTACCTTGCAGCTAAATCTGTTGTAAAAAAGGCATAAGACAGTCAAACCAAATAAAGTTAACCCAATTGAACATGGACAAGACAACTGAGTCAAGTAAAAACAATATGCCAATCAAACATGGATAGGACGAGTGAGTTGAAAATGGTTGGGACCGAACTTTAGGATGAAGCTGCCTACGTATCCCAAAGATAGGAATTGGGCCTTATGTATTTCACGGGTAAGGTTCACTCGGGTATTAACACTCTACTTTTGTGCTCTAACTTTTGCCAAAACCGCCATTCCAAGTTTTCGACCATGCGAGCATTTTGTATTTTTTCACCTTTTCTTTTTCTATTTTTTTTTTACTTTTCTCATTTCCTATTTTTCATATATATATATATATATATATATTATTTATGCTTTAACTTTTGCCTAGGTCACCCTTTTGGGTTTTCAACCCAGTGAGCCTCTCAAAGGTAGTACCTTTGTAGCTTGTCCATATTGATTGGTTATAAGAGCTCTAAGCCATCTAAATCCATAGGAATGATTGTTTCGCCTGGCCAGATAGACTTGATAATGTAGGGACCCATCCAATTGAGTCTGAATTTGCCCCTAAGGTCGTGGATAGGAGCTCAATTGTCCTTCAGCACTTAATCTCCTTCTCTCTAATTCTGAGATTTAACTTTCTTGTCGGTCTCCATTTCCTTGACAAATGACCCGATTTGAATCTTTGATCACATCCAACCTTTTTGGCCCTAGTTCATGGACTGCTTCCAATCCGGCTATGCAAGCCTTCTTCGATCACATCCAACCTTTTTGCCGCTAGTTCAAGGGCCAGTTCTGATCTGGCTATGCAAACCTCATACTTTTGTTGATTATTGAACATTCTAAATCCACGTTTGAAAGCTAGAGGGTTAGGTCCCAATGTTGAGAGCGATCCTATGTTGTACAATCTAAAGATCAATTCCAGGAATGTCTTCATAAGACCGCGCAAAAAAATATTTTTTGGAATCTTTTAATAAAATGACTATGCACTGGTGCTTTTCTGAAGACAATGTAAAACCAATCTGGACTGAGCTAGGATCATTCTCAATATCCATATTAACAGTAATGATCTCATCCATAAAGGGCTTAGCACACCTCTCTTTCTTATAGTCAATCAATTTTTTCAAATCCTGAGGAATTCCTTCCTCTTTGTTTTTATCAAAAATTTTGGGAATAAGTTTTGAAAATTTTGGTCAATGCAATGATTTAAAGGCACAGTGAAGTAGGTGAAAATTCCTGCATTTTTTATCAAAACTTCTAGCTCAGTGGTTAAAATAGACTCGAAAGAAAGTGAAAAATCAGACACAGAAAGGACAGTGATATTTGGGTTATCACCCTTGAAATCACAAAATTTAGACTTGCTAGAATGACTCAAGCCTAATCCTAACTCTACAAACTTAGTGGAATCAAACTTAGACTCAACACTTAATTTAGAACTCAGAATAAAACCATTCTCAAATTGCTAGTTAAAATGTGGGCCATCCATCGCCTTCAGAATTATGCTCGCACAATCAACAGGTGGTCGTTCCCCAATCACAGAAATGGTCAGATATCCCACAAGTATTGTTTATTTACACTAGTAGACTTTGTGGGATATTAGACTTTTCTGAAGTTATGGTGCTACAACAACTTAGCAAAAACAAAACAATACCCCCAATCAGAATTTCGGCAGTACTTCGACTCAATTCGCACAATTGATCATTGTATGCCATACCGAAAAAAACATAACCCCGTAAATTGACATGTCTGAACCATTCATTTAAATTTAAGAACCCGTGTATAGATCTCATACATTGCACATAGCAGGAAAAAGAAGAAACACCTCTATAGAGGGTAGGGTTATCATATCCTAGCTTTGAAATGATTTAGGGTCCCACTTTCCAAACAAGTGGCATCATACATCTTGAAATGGGGTAGCATCCTGCCCCAAGTTGGAAGTTGTTAGAGCTTATTACATACACTAGGTCAGTCTTTGGTCAAGAAGGGCACCTTAGCAAGACACTGATATACCTACTCAATTTGGAAGATCAAGCTGTATGCAATTCCAAGGCTTGTGCTCCCACCATATTAGAGCCCAAGTCCGTCTATCCGCCTGAATCCGAATAGCTATCCAAGATAACAGGTGATGAGCATGAGACTTAGGCGCACCAATGAATGCAATGCAACGAACATATAATTGAAAATAAAAATCATATCGTGGAGTTCGAGTCAAGGTTTCATCATTACCGAGGATGCTTGGCTCGAAGCCTTAGGTACGAGGGGGAAGGTCATTAATTGAGTAGCCCCACTAACCCGGTCAAAGATCAGCCTTTATTGAACCAGGATATGATTTTTATTTATTTCATATGTTCATATTCTGATTATTTAATAAATCCTAAAATTTACTCTATGAAGCAAACAAATATAGGTTATGTCGTCTATTTTGGAACAATTTGATTTCATTATTTTGAAAAGCGTTTTGAATAGTTCAATCATGAAAATCGATTGTATTCCAAATTAAATAACACAACCTTCACCCACAAGCATGCATAGAGTTATATCAAATAAGCAAATAGTTGCACGGAAGGATGCTAAACATAGTAAGAAAACACACACACAAGCAGGATGCTAAAGCATAAAAGCTTACATATGTACCGACGTCCCGCAAATAATCACAAAACAAAGTTAGTAAAAATATGGATAATCCTCTATATAAAAACCTAATGCAATTCACTCATGAAAGGCAACTAAAAATACAGCTTCTAGTATATGGCATGTGAATCATCTCAAGACATGAGGTAGTGCACAAAATCACATAATAATTGATTAAACCATAAATGCAAATTTAGCCAGATCTCTAGCCATAAAACTTGGATGCAAAGCATGGATATGATGACAAGCATATATACTACATATGTACAAATATGGAAAACAAATAAAAGAATGGAATAGAAAAAAGTGGGAGTGGGGAATAATTACAATGCTTTGAATATTACAAATCCGAATAAGGGGAAAGAGGAAAACTATTACAACAAAATATATCCACACAAACACTCTCTAACTAAATGGAAAACAGAAAAACAAAAAGCTTCTGGGGGCCTCAGAGACGGTAGAAGACTATTCTACTTGACACCTGGAGGCTGTTGGGTTCTGTCCAAAATAAAGTGGCCAGCTAGCTAAAAAATGAGTTGTTGGCTGGCTGGCCAAAAAAGTGGTTGGCCGGCTAATTAATTGGCTTGGCCAACCAATCAGGCCAGGCCAAAAAATCTGTTTTGCTCAAACACCAAAAAAACAAACGAAAAAATTCAAGTGGCTCAACTAGTCACTTCTAGTTAGCTTACAAAAGATCTATAAAATGAAATAGAAGTAATAAAAACAATGCATCAAAGAAAAAGCAAGAAAGTAAGAAAATGAAAAGTGTGCAAAATTTACCTCCTAAATGAAGGATTTGATTTCTAAACTTCTTTTTGATCACCTTCAAGTTTAGGAAGTGGGTTCTCAATCATCAATTTGAAAATTTGAAATCTAGTTAGAATGGTATTTTTTGGCTATTTAACAGTGTGTGTGAGGGAGGGGGAGGAAGAGTTACAACTCACTGTTTTTCTCAATTTCAGCAACACCCACTCTCTTTTGGATTAAGGCTCGAGAAGAAGGCTCTCACTGAATTTTTTGGGTGATTTTCTTATATAGAAAGATGGTATATCAATGTATGGAAGTGTTTTTGTTCAAGGCATAAGGTTTCTCTCTTTTTCTCTCTCTATCTCTCTTTTCTCAATTCATTCCTCTCCTAATTCAATCCCTTCCATTGTGATCATCCATATAGACAATCAGGAATTGAAAAGTTAAAAGGTGGGAGACATGGATGATGGATTGACAAGGGTGGTTAAAAATGGATGTCACCTTTTAATCTCGCTTTTGACAATGGAGGCTAATGGAGAACAATGGAGGGGGTGGGTGTGTAACTCGTGCATGCATGTATCAACAAAAGATTTAAAATGTCATGACCCACACGCATTCAACAAGAATTTTGCCATAATTACCCTGTTCCTAGGCAAATTAGCCGACTGACTAGCCAATTACTTGGTCGGCCAATTAAAATGTCTAGCTGGCCAACTTATTGGCTGGCTAACCAAACAAGTTGGTTGTGACTGACTATTTTTCATGAAACAAGATTTTTTAACATAATTATCATCCTTTCCTCCTATTTCCACACTATTCTTTGCTCGATTTCCTTATAAAAAGTTTCATTATAAAGTTTAAAAGTGAGCCTCAGAACACTACGAAAATATTTTGAACAACGCATGGAAAGAAGGTTTTTAAAGAGAGTTTTGAACAGAACTTAAGCATTTGGCCAAAATAGGCTGAGGGTTAGAACTGAAACACAAATTCCATATTTCTTACTAAGAAGTATGTGATAAACACATTCTTGTTTTCATCATTGGGTAATCAAAAGAAAGCGCGCAAGTCTTAGGGCCCGTTAAAATGGGGTGGCAACAGATTGGTGGTGACATTAGGCTTTTGTGGTTGTGGTTATGGTTAAACTATGGTATTATTGTCAATGAGATCTTGAATCTCCCAATGAAGGCGATAGCAACAATCGGTCTCATGACTGTGTTATTGATGAAAGGCGCAGTATTTAGTAGAATCATGTCTGGGTAGGAGAGGATCAGGAAGAAGTCGAGGGTCAAGGAGTTTAAGGTACCCCTTTTCAACAAAGACTTTCATGGCACATGTTGGGGATATGTAGAGAGGCAAGAAGCTTCTAATTGGGGTTCGTGTTGCGTTGGTTGTTTGTGGGCTATTATTGGCGAATGGATCACTTGTTTTGGTAGTGGTGGTTGTGATTGTATTGATTTTTGTGGGTATGGCATTGGTCGCTGTGCTACTACTAGGAGTAGTATTGGAACTGCAAATGAATGGCTTTCTCATGGGTTCATTTCCTTTCTACAATGATCTCCTGTTTGATGGCATCCTTAATTTGAACCCTAATCTCATGCAGGTCCTTGAAGTTGAAGAAATGGAGAATTATCATTTTCTGCAACATCTTTCCATGCAGATTTCTCATAACCATGCGGACTTGATCTTTCTCCAGAGGCCTATTTGTCATCATGGCCGCTTTCGCCCTCCATCTGGTGATGAAAGCCACAAAACTCTCATTAGGCTCTTGGCGGGTTGCCTCTAACTCTCGAGTAGTTACCTCGATCTGCATGTTGTAGAAGTATTGAGTAATGAATGCCTTAGCTAGCCCCTTCAAACTCTGTTTTACTAAGTCTTCCAACTTAGTATACCGGGTGGAAGCCATATATGATAGAGTCCCCCTCTACAAAAATAATTTTTGGGCTCGAGTCAAGCCCATTGGTTTTAGAACATTTGAGAAGAGATGGACGTACACCATAGGGTCCCCGAACCCATCAAACCAATCTACGTTTGGCAAATTGAACCTTTCAAGTAATCTCACAACAATTTCAGCACATCCATCTTCAATGTCTGAGATAGAGTTGATACCCTGTGATTTCTTGAATAATTTCTCCAGTTTGGCTAGCTTTAGTAGAGCTTAGTCATCATTAAGATCGAGGGGGAAAAGTCCTTCAAATGGTTGTGCTGTAACCCCTTCAACTGGCTGTGTGGAGCCCTGAGATCTTCTGGTAGCTTTAGATCTTGAAGGTCCTCAATTGGCAGAGATGGATCTAGAACCAGATGGTTGACTAGAGGTGGATGAGTAATAGAGGCCTCAGATGGGTGCTGTAATTCGGCAATGGTTTTAGCTTGAGTGGCAATTGCATGGTTAAAAGCTTCTATACTTCGTTGAAGAGACATAAGCATATCCGCTATGTCTATTGTGTTTTGAGCCATCACAGAATTTGGTGAATTAGCAACTGGGGAACTGATTGGGGATGAACTGAGTGCGACGATCTAACTCACCTTCTCCTAACCACTGGTAGAAGAGAAACTAACACTGGTTGACCTTGAACCAAATCTACACTTTTGTAAAGTCTACCAACACAAGTCCATAGAACTTGAGAGATATCAGACCGTTCTGAAGCTATAGTGCTATAACTACCTTGCAAAAGAAAAGAAAACCCCTAATCAAAACATTGTCAGCATTTTGGCTCAATCTTGAACATTCGAACAACTAATCACTACCAAATTATTGTACACTTGTAACTAGTTTTTCGCGCTCCTTGGAAGGGTTTAGTCTCCTTGAGTACGATAGTCCTACTATTCGGACTTATGTGGTTCTGAATCTGGTTTCACAAGTGCAATGTGAAACAGAAAAATTAATGAGGGTCCAAATCCGACAAATCTTAAAAAATCCATTAATCATTGAAGATGCAAAAAATGGATAGCATTGCCAAATTTCAGAGTCATCACCTAAATATTTTGGGAAATTTAGGAGACCCGTGACTCCGGCCAAAGGCCACTTGTCTATCATAACCAAAGTTGTCTTGGCTCGAGAACTTAGGTATAAGAGGAGAAGCACATGAATTGAGCACCCCACTCACCCGATCAAAGATCGGCCTCTACTAATCATAATGTAAATTTTATGGACATTATATGCTCATGTTTTGATTAATATACTAATATTACTATGTGAAGCAAACAAGTATAGACCATATCACTTACTTCAGAATGCTTTGATTTCATGCATTTTTTAAAAGAGTTTTGAATATGTGCAACTTAAAAGAAAAGTTAGTTCATATGCATAATAATCAAAGTCATTCCAAGTTAATTGAAATAGTCTTCATCCACAGGCATTCAAAGTGGTATTTCAAAGTAGCATATAGCCTTATGGTAGTATGCTTGACATGGAAACACCAACACACATGTAATATGCTAAAGCAAAAATGTTCACCTAGTACTCCGAGGTAAGCCAAAGAAAAGAAAATAATTAGAAAAATGCATGACCTTAACAATGTACATGACAAATGCAACACATACAAAATGCAACTACTAATTTCGGCAACTAATATGACATGTGAAGCAACTCAAGCATGAGGTAGTGCACATAATCATTGAGGAATTGGTAAGAGCATTATGCATGATGAGCCGAATTTAATGTATGCAAAAATGGATACAAAGCATGGTAATGATATGGAACAAAAACATGATATAATATACGACCATGATAAGCATGTAAGTAAAAGGGAGAAAGATATGAGGGTTGGAAAAATACAAATATTACAAATTTTCCCTCGCACAAAAGGGTCTAAATGCCCTAATTAACTAATTATTACCAACACCACATGAATCACAAACAAAAAATCAATGAACTAACTAATTAATTATTACAAAATACAAATATCAAAGCTACTAATCTAATGGACTTGAATGTGAGGCAGGGAATCACATGCGCACGGGCAAGAATGTCCTCCAGAAACACCCAGTGCTCACTACCAGAAGTTGCTCTGTTCACAGTCTGAAAATCACTTTGTTTCAGGCCTCCGGGTTTGATCTGTTTCACTGGAAATGCACCATGGCCATCCAAAAGAATGGCTCAGTTGGCCTTTAGAAGTGGTTGGCCGTACAGAGGCTTGGTCGGCTGGCCATTGGTTCTAAGGAAGAATCTATTGCAACAAAACTGGAACAAAGCACAAACAGGGGGTTTCCAAAGGATGTTCATCTTTCCTTCTCTCTCATGTCATGAAAATTTCTCAAGGAGAGAGTAGGTTTGCTTCACAAATCATCAAACATCCTAAGGGTATTTAAATGATGCTTAGTGAAGCAAAGAGATGGCAATTAATGGAAGCAAAGCTAACTAAGGCTAAATATGAAATATACAATCAAAGACATGGTCAAAATCTACTAAATCTCATGGAAAACAAGAGCAAGTGAATACTCAAGCTTAGAGACAATAGGTTTAAAAGAAGCCATTCTTGAAGGCAAAGCATATACACAAGAGATTCCATCATTAAGAAGACCAATGGGACTCATCTTCCTACTCATTGAAGATGGATTAAAACCTCCATTTCCATGCTTCAAAGGAAATAGAAGACAGCCTCTAATGGTCTTGATGAAGAGCCCTCATGTAGCTTTAAAACAAAGACAAAACTAGACTAAGTAAAAGCAAGAAATGAAAGCTATGGAGAGATGATTGCGAGCTTATCTTCCCACTCATGGAACATGGATGAAACATCCTTTTCCATGCTACAAAGAAGGAACTAGAAGAGAGCTATGCAATATCTTCAAAGAAGAGAGATATGATGCAAGAATCAAACTATCCATGTAAACTTTAAGCACATATATACAACTTATATTTAATCAAAATCTAACTAAAACAGTGTTGGAAATGAAGGAAATGAAACCTAAATATGAAGAACAACAAGAGAACAATATGATACAAGAATCAAACTATCTATGTAAGCTTTAAATACATACATATAGCTCTTATTCAATCAAAATCTATCTAAAAATAGTGCTGGAAATGAAAGAAATAAAGCCAAAACATGAAGAACAATAAGAGAGCAAAGCTAAAGAACAAGCCTATGGAAGGGTGGCTAACCCTTCCACCTTTAAACAAGATTTCAAATCACATTTTAAAAGCCAAAATAATCTGAAAAAGAGTATTGAAATGGAGAACAATGAACTTTAAAGAAAAAGAAATGAACATAATTGAAGAATCAACCACTTGAGAAGAAGAACAATCTCTTGGTTCACAAACTCCAATCTAAATACTCTCAAGTATTTGTAATCACTCTCAAAGCTTCAGTAAAAGCTTCAAAACCAGGTGTTAATGGTGTGTCTACAATGTGTCTACAACAAGAGGGTATAGAAGATGAGAATATGGCTTGCTCACTAAGTTTCTCCACTCTTTGGTCATTCACTCTCTCTCAAACACCAAGGGCGGTCAAAAATGCAGTGTCTACAACACCTCACTGAAAAACTTAATTCGATCCCACAAAGTGATATGCCCGAACCACTGATCTGAATTTGAGAACCTCTGTATAGATCCCATTTATAGCCACATAGTAGGAAAGAGAACAAACACACCAATAAGGGTAGGGTTACCTTATCCTAGCTTTAAAATGATCTAGAGTTTCACTATTCAAACAAGTGGTATCATCGCATCCCAAAAATAGGAGAGCATCCTGTCCTAAGTTGGGAAAGTGCTATAGCTCACTATATGTACAAGGTCAACTCTACTCTAGGAGTTGAAGTCAAGGTGATGTCTGAAGAGTCCTTTGGTTAATAACCAAGTAAGATCCTTGAAAGTCGGAAGAGTCAGTATAGTCTCCCTTCTAAGTTTGATAACCTTAGATAGCAGACCTACATTTTTGACAGATTTTAGGGGGTATTAACACAAGATCTCACAAGTAACGTGGAGATAGGTATAGCGTCACAAAAAGATTGCCTATGTTCCTATCACGACCTAGGCAACACAGGAACTTTAAGCGCACCAATGCGTGAAATGCAATGAACATATAATTGAAAATAAAATTCATATCATGGAATTCGAGTCAAGGTTTCTTAATGTCCCCAGTAGAGTTGCTAGAAACTGTCACATGACCGCGGGTTACCCGAGCATGCTAAACAATTTGCACCCCCGGTTTCTTTGATCTTGTTTTACGAGTGTAATATGAAACATAATTGAGAGTCCAAATCTCGCAACTTTTAGAGAAAATTCATTTTGGTGCAAAACATTTGCCAAAAATGGACTGAATCACTAGATCTCAAAATTAAGAAATTCGTAACTTGTGCTAAGGCCATTGTTCATCATAACTGGAGATGTCTCAGTTCGGAACCTTAGGTATGATGGCAGAAGGTCATTAATTGAGCCCACTCACCTGATCAAAAGATCGGCCTCTACTAAACACTGACATGAATTTTATCATAAAACTTACTATGTGAAGCAATCATGTATAGACTGTGTTGTTCATTTTGGAATGTTATGATCTCATGTATTTTGAAAAAGGGTTTTTGAAAATGTGCAACTCAAGGGGAATCGAGCTTGCAAGCATGAAATCAACATTATTCCAAATTAAGTGAACGACCTTCATCTACCGACAATCATAGAGTTATATTAAGTAAGCAAATAAACGTATGGTAAGATGTTAGACATAATAAAAAAAAACACATAAAATCGAGATACTAAAGTATAAACACTCACATGATATTTACTGACATCCCGCAGAAGACTGTAAAACAAATTTAGCAAAATATGCATGATTTTATATGAGAAATCCTAATGAAATATATACACAAGAATGCGACTAGAGATTCAGCTACTAGTACATGACATGTGAATCATCTTAAAAGCATGAGGTAGTGCATATAGTCACATAATAATTGATTAAATTCACAAATGCAAATGAGCCGAATCTAGATGCATGAAATATGGATGCAGAACATGGATATGATGAAAAATAGAATATGATACTATTTATAGGTATGGAAAGCGAGTAAATAAAATGGATATAAAGAAATGGGGCTGGAAGACATACATAGAAGGGGATAAAAAGAAGTGGGGGTTGGGAATTATTACAACATTTAATAATTACAAAATTGAATAAAAGATGAGGGGTTGAGAAATTATTACAACACAAGCTGAATCTAAAAAATCATTTCAATTTTTTTTCAAAAAAAAGGTACTATTCATCCGTCGGTACTATTCACCCACCGGAAATTGTTTTGTTTGCTATTAGGAGATTGCTCTGTTTTGCCTGGGAAAACTCATTTGGCAGGAGCACTATTCATCCATCGGCCACTATTCACTCAACAGAGCACTATTCATGTGGTGATCACTATTCACCTGCCGGTTATTATTCATCCGACAGGGTCACATCTCTAACAAATTATGTGGTTTCAATTGACTATTTAAAACAGTAAATTACAACAGTTTATATAGGTGGTAAAACACCGACCATTCAAAGCGGTAAACTACAATAGTTTATGTAAAGCAGTAAATTACAGCAAGCGGTAAAACAATTATAATTAAAAAAAAAGTGTAAATTACAACAGATATGTGGACGGTGCAGCCTTCCCTTTAAAGCGATAAAAATAATTATGAGAAACAGTAAATGACGTGTTTTGCAATGTCCCAAAATAAATGTAATAAACAATCCAAGATGATAAGTAGATAACAATATGAATCAGAGCATGATGTCCTTCTATTACGTGAGATTCGATTGCACAAAAGGGTGACACATGCGATATACATTCATAAATAGTACATCCTGAATCTACAGCATGTGTTACAAAACAATAAAAATGAAAGCTAAACAGATAATCATATGCCCTAAAGGCTTACATCTTTCCAAGTCAAGGCTTGGGTACATCAAAGATGAGTCTTAAGCTCAATACAGATAAAGCCATAGGCTTGTACAAAAGTGAATACAAAAGAACAAAGGTGAGCCTTTAGCTCCAAAGTCCTCCCAAGCTAAGTCTTTGGTGGAGACATATCACCAGCACCTGAAACTGGTATTCCCTAGATAGGGTGAGCCAAAACCCAGTAGAAATAATATAACACAATATATGAATCTTAACAAAGATATAAGGGTGAAATGCATATGCAATGCCCATGTCAAAACTGTTTACATTTCTTTCTCAAAATCATGTTATGCTCAATTTATATCACAATTCTCAAATCATATCCTTTGCCATAGGAAACAAGGGGGAATTCTCAAACTGATACAACTTTTCATGGATATTTCGTCCGCAGGAAACCATCAAACGACACCCATGTAAACGTAGCCTATACACGCGTTACTATTGCCATTTTACAGATATTTCGTCCGTGGGAATCGACACCTATGTATACGTGCGTTTTTCGAGACTTTCACCCTAAACACACAGGCTAACTTAGTTTAGTGGTACACATCTCTTTCCAACTTTCACCATCTTTTCTCAAAATCACATACATTTGCAATGTATTAAATGAGAAACAACATTCAATGCACATAGATGAGAAATTAGTTTCAATTCACCTAATCCTCATGCAATTTCTACAACAATCGTAGCTATCTTTCACCAATAGCCCAGAATAGATATTTCGAAACAGATATAAAATCTCTAATATAGAAAAACTTTCCAAATTTTGAGGTGAGTAATAATACATATCAAACTCCACCATCTATATCAATATCCACCCAATTTTACATTTCCAACTTCAATTCCATTTATTTATATAAAATAAATATTTGAGACATTTATCCAAAAATCCATTTCCAAGTATGAAATGAATACTTTAGCCATTACTCATCCACATTTCCACTCCCGTAACCATTTTCCATGCATCTATTTGAAAACCCCTCTTTTGATTTTAAACCAAAACCCTAGGTTTGTTCAAATCCTCCACAATCACGATATTGTTGATAAAAAACAAATAGCTAAGTTAAAAATCATAAAAGAGTGTAGAATATCCCTACCTCGAAGCTAGAAGACCAATGAGATAGAGGAGAAACCTCAAGGAAGCCAAAATCCTAGTCTATTTGGATGAAAACGAAGCTCTAGGCAAGCTCTACCTTTTTAACAAAGGGAGTAGGGTGGAGAAATGGGTAGATCTTAGTGTATTTGTAGAGAGAGAGCAAGTTCTAGAGGGAGGAGCTCTAGATTTAGGGTTTTGAAATGTTTAGAGACAAAAAGAGCTGAAAAAATGACTTTTACGAACTGATATACACATAGTCTGCTCGAGTGCAAGAAGAGACAAAAAGAGCTGAAAAAGTGACTTTTACGAACTGATATACACATAGTCCGCTCGAGTGCAAGAAGTGACGCTCGAGCGTCCAGACACAAAAATAACTACTGCTCGAGTGCAAGACGTGACGCTTCAGCACCAAGACACAATAAAAAAAGGGCATCACCTATCGAGCGTAGGAAGTGACACTCGAGCACAGAATACACACTCCTAGAAGTTTTGCAGAGAGCAGACCAACGCTCGAGCCAAGACTGCTTGAGCGCAGAAAGCACAGCTCGAGTGTAGAATATACTTTCCTAGTAGTTTTGCAGACCTGCAAAAGTACTGAGAGTTTGCAAAGACTGCTCGAGCGCAAGAAGCTACGCTCTAGCGTAGAGGTCCAAATCTGGGCAACCAAAGTTTTGAAAGACAAGTTACCAAACCATTTCAAACACAACCAACACATCCCAATAGGCAAACTCAAGGAAGGAAAAGAGGAATAACCAGAACCACAGTACAAATCCAAGAAACCTGAATCCTAAACATTAAGTAGGTCAGGTCTAAACCAAAATCGCTCTAATCTCTTCTCTTGAAGAATTTCGTCCCTGAAATTATAAATCAAACTTCAAAATCATGTTTAAACCAATTACAACAATGATAATCAATCAATTCCAATATCATGACCCATCCACCAGTCATTCATTCTCTTCCACATGATAAACAAATTCTCAATACTTAATATACAATTCACATTTCCAAAACATATACAATGTTTATATTAAATCAACATAGCAAATGTGGGGGCCGGATAATTAGAAGAATCATAAGCATACTCTAGAAGGCAGATATTACTCGGCTCTTTCCTGCACGATCAGGAAGCCAAATAAAACAAATAAGCAGAGTAGATACTGAACTATGGAGCTGAGTAAATAAAAGGATAATGAGTGAAAAGTGGACCTGGCCCCGAGGCCCAGAAAACTAGTATAAATAAATGAACAACAGACTAAGAAAGACTTGTGAGAATTGTTGTGCTTAACTTAGAATATAAGTAATCTTGAGAGTTGAGACTGACTTGTCCGTTGGAGTGCTAATTCCGGCACCCCCGACCGGAGTGTTTATTCCTTTTCAGGTGACTATTAGCAGATCACGAGCGTCCCCCCGGATCAGAAGAGTATTTCCAAACCACTTCTCCACAATTGGCGCCGTCTGTGGGAATACTGAAGCATATCCATGGCGGGCGTGATAGAGGACCCTTCAATAGTCACTGAAGAAACCACGCAAAGAGACGACCTCACTCCACCAAACATGCTTGGATAGGACACCATCCCCGTAAGACGCGCTCTGAATTTCGCCTCACCCTCTACTCCAAAGCATGAAGCAATGCAAGCAATCATCGAACAGGCAAAGCAAAATGAATAAAGGTTGGAGAACATGATCGCAGAAAACGAACGTCTTCGTGAAGATTTAGCGTTGGAAGTGGCGAAGTCCAAACAAGCTGTACGCCTAAATCCGGAACGACCTCCGAAGGCAAGTGGTTGACGACCTCGAGCCCGACAGGACGACACTAATAGCGACTCCGACTCGTTATCCCCGGAGCCTAGGAAGAAGGGCCACCTGAAACTACCAGTTCTTCTGAAGAAAGTCCCCGTATAAGGCACAAGCGAAGAAGGAACAGTTCAGACGAAGATCAACACGATCCATTCGTACGACGGATTGCAAAGGCAGTCCTACCCAAGAAATTCAAAGCACCATCATTCACCTTGTACGACGGCAAATCAGACCCCACCGACCACATCCACCACTACAAGCAAGCCATGACATTGCATGCAGACGATGAGGCCCTCATGTGCCGAATATTTCCCAGCAGTTTGGGACCGTTGGCTGTCAAATGGTATTATAAATTGGAGCCGGCTTCGATCAAAACCTTCCACCAATTACAAAAATCCTTCAGGGACAGATTTATCACCAACAAGGTCCAGTCGAAACAAGCCGACTCTCTCTGGGCAATGCAAATCCTACCAAGAGAAACACTAAGAGCATATTCGACGCGATATTGGGAATGCTTTAATCTTGTTGATGACGCTTGCAACGACTCCATGGCCATCACTGCCTTCAAAATGGGATTACATCCAGATAGTGTCCTCCGTAGTTCCTTGACTAGAAGACCCCCCAACACAGTCTGGGGGTTGATGAAGAAAGTAGAGGAATGCTGCAAAGTGGAAGATGGCGCCTTGCGAGTTAAAGTCGGACACATGGCCAACAAAACGGCCCCTCTTGAAATTGCTCAGGCAATACGTTTCGTACCACCTCAGAGCCCCGAACCATGACAGCGGGCTAAACGAGACAAGAAACGGGATTCTCGCCGATCAAGCGATCAATGCTCACACCGAGCAAATGAGCAACTGCAAGTTGATAGTAGGCGCACAAAGTGCGCCGAAAAGAAATACACGGGGCTGTCAGAGTCAATCAGCTCGGTTATGTCCAAAATCCAACATCTTCCATTCTTTAAATGGCCGTCCAAAATGGTGGGACCTCCTGACACGAGAAGGCGGGATAGGCGGTGCGAATATCACAAAGATCACGGCCATGATACAGACAGTTGCTATGCTTTGAAGGACTACCTTAAGGAATTGGTGCAAGATGGTCGGCTCCAGCAACATGTCCGAAAGAATGCAATCAACACAGTTGCCCTTCGGCAGGATGCACCTCCGCTCAGCGTCATTCATATGATATACAGCCTTCCAACGCCTCTTACCGTACACGTAATTCGGTCAGCCCCCAGAAGTAACGCACACTAACGAAACGGACCCACGAAGCTCCGAGTATTATCTTTGACGATTCCAATCTTATCGGCATTACACTCCCCCATATTGATCCATTGGTCATTGAACTTCACGTAAACCGATTTACCGTTGAACGCGTCCTCATAGACCAGGGGAGCACTTCGGAGGTCATGTATTATGAGACCTTCATCAAACTCGGCTTGAACGAATCAGACCTGTCTCCGACTCCTCATCCATTATTCGGCTTTTACGCAAATCCAGAGTACCCGTTGGGGAAAATCACACTTCCCATTCGAGCGGGCTCCCAAACAGTGGATGTGGAATTCTTGGTCGTCAAGCTCCCTTCACCGTATAATCTCATTATGGGGCGAACTTGGTTGCATACTATTCAGGCCATCCCAAGCACCTATCATCAGCTGCTACGCTTCCCGACCGAACACGGCATTGAGCAAATCCGTGGTTCCCAGCAATCCGCACAAGCATGTTATCTCCTCTCTGGAAAGACACCAACGGAGTCGCAGGTCAACTCCACTGAAGCCACAGAAGCCCTAGGTGATACCAGCAGCAGTTTGCCAAGTCGCATAATCAACGCGTTCAGCTGCGTCGCCGCACCGGGAGAGTTGGTCCTGAGCGTACTTCCAGGTGACAAGAAACCGGTTGATGGAAAATTGGGTCCTAACTGAGACGGCCATTATCGGATAGATTCCACA
>NW_021025162.1:71304-105827 GCF_004153795.1 Camellia sinensis
GGTCACTCTTCTGCGCTTCTAACAGAAACGCCGCTCGAGCATAGAAATCACTCTTCTAGTAATTTTGCAGACCTGCAAAAGTACTGTGTGTTTGCAAAGCCCGCTCGAGCGCAAGAAGTGTCACTCGAGCGAGGGACCAAAATTTTGGGCAACATAAGGTTTGAAAAACAAGAGACCAACCTGCCCAAACACAACCACGACAACCCTAAAGCCAATTTTAAGGAGGTACAAGGGAAAAAAGAGGTAAACAATAATATGAACACATTAAACCCAAGTCCGGGATACCACAAGAGTCGGATCAAAACCAGGATCGCTATAACCTCCCCCCCTTAAATAATTTCGTCCCTGAAATTTCAAATCACATTTCAAAACCATGTTTTAAACAAATTTCCACAATGATTACAAATCAATTTTCAATACCATGACCCATTCACCAGTCATTCAATCCCATCGTATGACGAACAAGTCTCCATATACATCTCAACATACATTTCCCATAGTTTTAGCCAATTTCAATATATATTCCATATTTCCAAAACATATTCAATGTTTATGATAAGTTTGCATTTCCAAAACTTAAACAACACATACAACGTTCGTATTAAGCCTACGTTTTCAAAACATATTCAACATATACAATGCTTTTACATTTCATTAACATAATCAAAACCGCAATATATGTTCAAACACCAACAAACAAGTCCAGATATTTCTCTCGGACTTTAGATTCATGCTCCCAAGTTGCTTCCTCAACCTCGTGATGTTTCCACAATACCTTAACCAAGGGAATCTTCTTGCCTCGCAAGACTTGGTCTTGAGTATCCAAGACCCTCACCGATCTCTCCTCATACGAGGCATCCCCATCTACCTCTAGGTCAGTCTAAGCCAATACGTGTGATGGGTCTGGCTCATACTTCTGAAACATGCTAATATGAAACACATCATGAACTCAAGAAAACTGTGGCGGTAACGCCAAACGGTAAGCAACCTCTCTAATCCGCTAAAGGAACTCAAAAGACCCAATAATTTGAGGAGACAACTTCCCACTCTTTCCAAACCTCATCAAACCCTGCTTAGGTGATATCTTCAAAAAGATATGATCCCCTACCTGAAAAGACAAAGGTCTCATTCTACTGTCAGCATAACTTTTTTGGCAACTCTGGGCTGTGACTAACCTCTTACGAATAAGTGTAACTTTCTCCGTCGTTTCCTGGACTAACTCTGGACCCAACATAGGTGCGTCACCGACCTCGGCCCAACATAGAGGGGATCTACACCGTCGACCATACAAGGCCTCAAACGGTGCCATGCCAATACTCGACTAGGACCTATTGTTATAGGCAAACTCCACTAAGGGCAAGTGCCTCTCCTATGACCCCTTAAAGTCAAGAACACAGCCACGAAGCATGTCCTCTAAAATCTGAATGGTGCAATCTGATTGCCCGTCAATCTGAGGATAACACGCGGTGCTAAAAGTCAATCTAGTGCCCAAGGCACTCTGTAAGGTCTGCCACAACCGAGTTGTGAATTGTAGATCTCTATCTGAAACAATCGTTACAAAAAGCCCATACAATCTCACTATGTCCCTAATATAAAGGTCGGCAGGATGATCTACAAAGTCATTCACGCGTATAGGTACAAAGTGCACCGACTTGGTTAACCGGTCAACTATCACCCAAATCGCATCACTACCTCGTTGAGTCCTAGGAAAACCAGAACAAAGTCCATCGTAACATGATCCCACTTCCATTCGGCTATAGGAAAGGGTTGCAACAAACCCGCTGGCCTCTGATGTTCGACCTTCACTTGTTGACAAGTAAGGCACGTTGATACAAACACGACCATATCTTTCTTCATTCCCCTCCACCAAAATTGGCAACTAAGGCCGTGATATATCTTTCTGCCTCCCGGGTGCACTGCAAGGCATGAATGGTGAAACTCTCAGAGTAGTTACTTTCGACAAGACTCCGGCACGAAAAGATGATCACGGTATCTAACACTCGAATCGAGATACACATTCAAGCTTTTCTCCACCTTTCCACTGGAGATCTTCTCCTGAAGGGATTCCACTTCAAGGTCACCCCCATATACTTCTATCACTAGGTTCACCAGTGTAGGTTGTGCAACTACTGAAAACAAGGTTGCAAACTTCACGGACTCGCTATGATGCAAGTCAAACTCACCAATAGCACCCAACATCTCTCATTCCCGAATGGCTATACTAGCCACACTACAAATGGATTTCCTACTTAAAGCATCAGCCACAACATTGCCCTTTCCCGGATGATAATGCAACTCAAAATCATAATTTTTAACTCCATCCACCTCCTCTGCCTCAGATTTAAGTCTTTCTGTGTAAACAAATATTTTAGACTCTTGTGACCAGAAAACACTTCAAACTTCTCACCATACAGATAATGCCACCAAATCTTTAAGGCAAAGATCACTGTCGTTAACTCTAGGTCATGAGTAGGGTAGTTCCTCTTATGTGTTTTCAACTATCGTGAGCCATAAGCTACTACTTTTCCCTCTTGCATTAATACACAACCCAAACCTTCCCTTGAAGCATCACAATACACTGAATAGCCCAAATCCCTCTCCGAAATAATCAATATTAGAGCAGTGGTAAGTCTAACCTTAAGCTCTTGAAATGACTTCTTACAAGTCTCACTCCACACAAACATGATTTCCTTCCTCGCCAGTCTAGTCAAAGGTGAGGCTAATCTAGAGAAATCTTTCACAAACCGCTGGTAATACCCGGCCAACCTCAAGAAACGATGAATTTCAAAAGCATTCTTAGGTTGTTTCCAATCTTGTACTACCTCTATCTTGGACGAATCTACAGTCATCCCTCCCCCTGTTACCACATTGCATAAGAACTTTACTTCTCCTAACTAGAACTCACATTTCTCGAACTTCGCATATAGTTTGTGGGCTCTAAGCAACTCAAGTACCATTCGCGGGTGTTCCTCGTGCTCCTCCTCAGAGGGTGAGTAAATCAAGATGTTGTCCACAAAGACGACTACAAAGCAGTCTAAGAACTAATGAAAAATTTGGTTCATCAAGTCTATAAACACGGCTGGTGCATTGGTTAGCCCAAAAGACATCACTAGGAACTCATAATGGCCATACCGCGTATGAAATGTCGTCTTCTAGATATCCCCATCCCTTACCCTCAACTTGTGATAACGCAATCATATGTCTATCTTGGAAAAACAACAAGACCCTTTTAACCGATCAAACAAATCATCTATATGAGGCATTGGGTACTTGTTCTTAATAGTTTCAAGGTTCAACTTCCGGTAATCAATACAAAGTAGCAACGCACTATCTTTCTTTTTGGCAAAGAGAGTCAGTGCTTCCCAAGGTGAAGTACTAAGGTGGATAAAACCCTTATCTAGTAGTTCTTGGAGTTGAAACTTTAACTCACTTAACTCAGCGGGTGCAAATCTATATGGTGCTATAGAAATCGGTGTTGTGCCAGGCACTAAGTCAACAGATAACTCAATCTCACGGTGAGGTAGTAGACTAGTGAGATCCTCAAGAAAAAATTCAGGTATTCACAAACTATCCTTGGCAACTTAACTCGAACTTCGTCACAATCACTACTCAAGAAGTTGGAAAGAAGGCAACTAAGTTCACTTCACCCAAGCGGATCATACACCGGTGATAAGACTCTATCAACCTGGTCCCTCAAAAAATAAAAGTAATCACCGTTCAAGGTACTTACAGTAACCCTTTGGTGGTAGTAGTCTATAATAGCCTAATATGATGACAACTAGTCCATAGCCAATATAGTGTCAAAACTCTATATGTTAATCAACACAAATGCAAAAGGAAGTCAGCGACCAACACCCTCTATTTCACAACCTTGACACCCTTGCTCTAAAACAATCTCACCACCAATAGGTGACTCTACACTGAGAGGAGATGATCACCGAGCCAACTGCAACCCCAAAGCCAATGCAAATGCAGACAAGATAAATGAATGGGATGCACCCATATCAATCAACACATTAGCAATAGAATTACATAACAAGAAAGTACCTCTCACTACCAAAGGCGCCGGTACTAGGTCTAGCGCGGTAACAACATACACATGCCTTGTAGCTCTCTACTTAACCTGCTCACCCGTCGGAGCATAAGCCTGATGCACTGACTGAGCCAAGGAGGCTCCCTGATTGGCCCTCCAGGCCTGAACTAACTATGCAGGCTGGTGTATCTGTGTCTACCTCGCACCAGATACACCAAGTATGCCACCCAACTGTAGGCAAAACCTCTTCATGTGCCCCGCCTGCCCACACTGATAACAAGTGAGCGACTACCCTCTCACCTAACTTTGGCTCTGAGAATGAGCCAAAGACGATGCAGTTCGCTACCTTCCTCTTCTCTACGGGCAAGCTGGAGACTTGTGGTCCAACTGACCACACTTGAAAAAAGTGAAATCTCCCAGACCACTTCACCCAGAACCCGAACTCGGTACTGGAAAAGTGGACCTCGACTGAGCTCCCATGAACTACTGTAGGTTAGAACCCATCTGCTTCTTATTGTCCCCCCAGAACATCCTAACTCCTCCTAAAGCACCTTATCCGCTCCTCCTGCATTTGCATCATGGTCTCCAAAATGAGCCGCTACCTCTACAAGGCGTCCATAATCTCCAATCATTGACCCGGCCGCTGTGATCATAAGCCTGGTCCTCAACCTCGTCTCGAACTCTAACCAACGGTGCTCCTCAGTCGCCACGAGTTTTGGTGCAAACCTCGACAGACCAGTAAATGCAGCCTCAAACTTGGCCACTGGTGTGCTCAACTACTTGAGCTGAGAAATTTGGTCTCTCAAGTTCTCCCTAATAGTGAGAGGCAAAAACTTGTCCTAGAAAGCGTTGACAAAAGCCTCCCAACGTCTTCACTATCTGCTCTAGCCACTCATCCACCTTTAGTGGCTCCTTGGGATCACCTAAAAAAAACATCTGGATTCGATCGAAAAAGTCTCACTTCAGAAATAGCGGCTCTGCCTCAGCCACTTGGGCCTAGACTTGATTTTTAGCCTTGAGAATGTCCATAGATTCCTGCAATGCTCTAACCATTTCGCAGGCTAAGGTGCCCATGGCCTGCTAAACAATTGGTTTAGCCATATTGGCCTGACCAACCCTCTCCTCTTGTGTCAAAATATCATCCGGTATCGGTACCTCCTGCCGTCTAGGCCTACCACGCCTACCACCATGACCACGTCCACGTCCTAACATCCTAATAAAGGTAACAAAAGTGATTAGCACATTTACAATTGTGCCGAAGCTAATTCACTCTCATCCTAATACGATGGACAATAGTAATTCATTCCACATAAGAACGTAGTCACATAAAGACAGACGAATTTTCTTCCTAGATAATGACCGTCCTACGGCGCTGCTAGAGTTCTAATTAGAAGCAGCAGTGATGAAGTGCCCTTCTAATAGGACTTCTAGAAACCCATAGACCCAATCAATATCCTAGAAATTAAATTCCATACCCATATAATAACATAAGCATGTTATCACATAAGCATACCATATATACAAACATCTTTGTTAAGTGAGACAAACCCATTGTGGTAATAATCACTTTCCACGTACCCAAAGTATTCAAACTCGATATGCATTGATACCAAGTTATAACGCCTCAAAATAAATATAATAAACCATCTAAGACGATAAGTAAATAACAATATGACTCAGGGCATGATGTCCTTCTATTACGTGAGATTCGATTGTACAAAAGGGTGACACATGCGATATACATTCATAAATAGTACATCCTAAATCTACAACATGTGTTACGAAATAATAAAAATGAAATAAAAGCTAAACAGATAATGATATGCCCTAAAGGCTTACATCTTTCCAAGTCAAGGCTTGGGTACATCAAAAGTAAGTCTTAAGCTCAATACAAATAAAACCATAGGCTTGTACAAAAGTGAATACAAAAGAACAAAACTAAGCCTTTAGCTCCACAGCCCTCCCAAGCTAAGTCCTTGTTGGAGGCATATCACTAGCACTTGAAAGTGGTTTTTCCCAAATAGGGTAAGCTAAAGCCCAGTAGAAATAATCTAACACAACATATGAATCTTAACAAAGATATAAAGGGTGAAATGCACATGCAATGCCCATGTCAAAATGGTTTACATTTCTTTCTCAAATTCATGCCATGCTCAATTTATATCACAATTCTCAAATCAAATCCTTTACCATAGGAAACAAGGGGAAATTCTCAAACCGGTACAACCTTTCACAGATATTTCGTCCGCAGAAAACCGTCAAACGGCACCCAAGTAAACGTAGCCTATACAAGCCAACTTAGTTTGGTGGTAAACGTAACCTTTCACGGATATTTCATCCACGGGAATTGGCACCCATGTATATGACCGTTTTTCGGGACTTTCACTCTGGACACACAAGCTAACTTAGTTTGTGGTACACACCTCTTTCCAACTTTCACCCCTTTTCTCAGATCATAATTTTTAAAAAAATTAAATGAAAGTTTGCGAAAATTCACCTTTCGATGACATTATGAAGTTTCTGATTACCAAACTCCATTCTGATTACCCTCAAGGTTCTAGAGTATGCTTTGAATTCTCAAAAAAAAAGCTTGAAGTCTTAGCGTTAATGGAGTTTTTATGGTACCTCTTCCTTCAAATTGTTTTGTTTCAATTGAGAATTTTTTTATTTTTTATTAAATACAACCTCTTTTCTTTCTCAAGAAAATTCACTATTTTCTCAAAAAAAAAAAGAAAAAAAAAAAAAGAAAAAAGAAAACCAACCCCTCCTTTCAAGAGAATGAAGAAAATTTATAGGAAAAATAAAGATCCTCTTCCAATGCTTTTGTCTCCCATTTCCTTCAAAGAAATATCAAAGATACTCTTCCAATATTTTTGTCTCCACCTTTCTTCTTTTGAAAAACCAAAGGAAAATCAAAGATCACTCCCAATGTTTTTGTCTCCCATTTGCTTGTTTTGAGAACAAAATTCAAAGAAAAATCAAAGATCCCCTTCCAATATTTTTGCCTCCAATTTTCTTCTTTTGAAAACAAATCCAAGATAAATCAAAATATCTCCATCTTTGAAAAGCCAAGATTCCTTCAACAGCAAAAGAATGTCTCCATCTTTTTTTTTTAAATAAAAAATAATACCCTCAACAATGAAATTGGTTTTTGGATGGAAAAATATCTGAAAAATAGATAGGTGGACAAAATAAGTTTTCGAATGGGTCTAAAACAGTTTGGCCCAAACGAGTATCAAGATGGAATTAAAGCTCGAATCTGACTTTTCTATTGAGAAATTCGTAATAGAGCACATTCCAATTTTCATCATCGGGTGTTCAAAAGAAAGCGTCCAAGTCTTAAGGCCGGTCAAAATGGGGTGTCTACATCACCCAAATATTACCTGTCACCACTACAGTGATGCCATAACCCAATTATAACATTTCTACAATAACAATTATAACAACAACCATGCCAATAAGGCATAGAAGCACAAACAATAATAAAGTACAAAAAAATTCACAACTTTTGGCAGTCAGTTCTCATCACAATCACTAGCATAAATAACCAACTAAAATAGGCACAAAAGCACTCACCAATACAAGATTTCACCATGTTACCCCAATGTAGACACCCCATTTTTGACTGCCCACAAGACTTGGATGCTTTGTCCTGGGCACTTGATGATGAAGTTGTGTTGCTTGTGATTCGAAGTCTAAACGAAGGAATGTAAGCTCGTGCTCCAAAACCAATCCTAATCCTTTCATATTTATACTGTGTTTACCCCAGAAAATCATTTTTGCACATTGTGCCACCCTATATTGAGTTTAGGGTAGTGGAACAAGGGAACACATTGGAAGCCGACCATAGCTATTGGGAGCCGGCTGACTCTCGATAGCGAGAAATGCTGTTTTGGTTGGAAATGGGCCAGCTGCCAATTTTTTAACATATTTATGACCTAGTTTGCTCAAATTCTATAAATACGAACATGTATCTCAGTGTTAGAGGTTGAAAAAATTTCAAAGAAACTAAATAACCCTTGAGAACTCCTTCTTGTACAAGCTACCTTTGAGATATTTGATAATCCTTATACTATATCCATACACCATAGACAACCTTGGAGCCATACCTTATAACCTTGGTTGAGCTTTCTTAATCATAATTCAAGCTTGAGAGTGTACTTGGACCAAGTTTGGTTCACAAACAAGAGCTTACCTCTTTCAAGAAGTATAAGTTTACCACCTTCCCCTTTGCTTTCATTTATGTCTTTCTCTATCTATTTCTAGTGTTTTTGTGTTATTTAGATCCTATTTTAGGTGATGGAACTTGGGTTTGAAAGGCTACCAAAGGGTAGAAAGGGTTAACACCGTTTCTTGCTCTCTACTTTAGAGCTCACACCCTTGTTCAACCCTTTTTTTCTTCGCCTTTTAAATTGATTTTCAGAGTTTGAAGAAGGCTAAAAAAACATGGTTTGAGATCTCAAAAATGGAGAGGTTAGCCACCTCTCCTTGCTTTTGTTCACTAGCCTTGTATTGCGTTGTTCTTTTCTACCCTTTGTTTTTACGCCCTTTAACGTATTTTTAGCCACTTTTTTTAGCATATTAGGGCCTGTTTTAGTGCTGTTGTAATTTATTTAATTATTTTATGCTTTGAATATCTAATTTGTTGTTTTGTAAGTCTTGATATCTAGTACTTTGATAGCTTTTCTTTGGTTAATTTTCATGTCAAGAGTCTCATTCTAAATAAGCAAGTTCATGTGATCATTTCTGCCACCTTCCTCTTTTCTTCTTTTCTTTTGTTTGAGAGTTATTTCAATCGATTGATGGTTGTTCAAGGTATGGGAAATAGACCTATGCTCAATGGCTTAATCTCTACGGAGGTTCATCGTCAAGGCATAGGCTCTCTTTCATGCCAAGAATCACTTCTCATTTGACGTTTCTTCTCGTTTAGTGGACTTAAACATCATTTTGACAAATTGATTAAGGAATGGCAAGGACTAATAAAATCAGCTTAAAATTAATTAAACTGACATAAAGAACATGTTTAGAGTTAGTTTGGTTCAGTCGGACGTTATGCTGGGTCCATTGTTTCGGGAATTGTCACATATCAATGCATGATATGTTGATAAGACCTAGAGCGTGTCTACTTCCCTCTTTGAGTCTACATAATAAGAGGAAAGGGCGGTTTCTTATTGCATTTATCAATTTTGTCCAAAACATGCTCGAGATCATTTAGCCATCAACTTCTGCTAATCGACGGTTTCAAACATGAAATTGTTATTCTCTTCAATTTTACATGAAAGAGAGGGGCAGAAGGGACAAACAGAGCCTGTACTATTCTGACCTTAGAGTACAAAACATTTTTTGGTATAAAATTTGGGACCGGGCGGCACTTTTTGGCTTCGACCGGAACTCATTTGGAGCCGGCAAGCTCCCAATGTTTGCTAAAATAGGGATTATTGGCAGAAACAGAGGGTATTGGCTGAAGTTAAGGCAGAGCAGTTTGGGCAGACAGAGCATCTTCTGGGAATTGTGCATGCGACCATTGTGTCTCATGGTTGCTTGGATTAGATTTCTTATTATTCTTGTTGTAATTATTATCAGTGTAATTATCATTGTTGTGATTATTTGTTATAATTATTGGTGTTCATATTACATTGATGTAATTATCGTAGTACCCTTGTTGTAATAACTTAGAAAGCTAGTTGATCTAGTTTATTGTTAGTTCAATTAGTTCATTCGTTTGATTTTGTAATAGTTAGCTTAATCCGGACAATCAGACATTTATTCACACCCTCTTGCATGAGGGAAAATATGTAATAATGGTGTATGTCTTCCAACACCCATTTCTTTCTCCTTTTCATTTACCCGCTTATGATGGTAGCATAGAGCATCATGTTTCCTTAGCATTCCCATGTTTGCATACACTCGTTTCATATACATTTGGGTTCGGCTCATCATACTAACCAGTGTCAAAATCGATTTCATTTCTTGAATACATGATTGATCACATGTCTTGAATTGGATTTTTATACCATGCTCATAGCCGAGTCTGTAAAAAATCACATAAATGTATGCGTTGCATTAGTCATATTGTATTGTTTAGGAACATGCATGTTTTCTAATTAGTTTGTTTTATTTGGCTTACCTTGGAGTACTAGGTGAGCATTTATTGCTTTAGCATCTTGCGTTACATGTGATTGTTGCCATATCGAGCATGCTTTTCATGAGGCTATTTGTTTAAATGATATACCTATTTGAATGCCTATGGATGAAGGCTAATTGCAAAAATTAGGATAAATTGATTAATATACATACGAGCCTACTTTTTCAAGTAGTACGTATTCAAACCATTTTTCAAAACAATTATAAAATCAAAGTGTTCCAATTTTTGCAAATTAGTCTATACTTGTGTGCATCACATAGTAAAATAGTTAATAATCAAAACAAGAGCATATAATGTACATAAAAATTACATCATGATTAGTAGAGGTCGATCTTTGATCGGGTGCGAGGGGTGCTCAATTCATGACCTTCCCCTCTCATACATATGTTCCCGAGCCGAGACACTTTGGTGATGACGGATAAGTGGCCTTTGGCATGAGTCTCGGGTTTCCTAAATTTTCAAAAAATATTTAGGTGACGACTCTGTAATCTAGCAAAGCAGTCCATTTTTGGCATTTGATTCAAACATCGATTTTCCAAAAGATTTGTTGGATTTGGACTCATTTGTGTTTATATATTTCATATTGCACTTGTGAAATCAGATTTAGAACCATAGGTGTCCGAACTATAGGGATGTCGTATCCGAAAGGAGCATGAAAAGCAAGATACAATTTCTGGCAACTCTACTGGGGACTTAGAGAACTTGACTTGAAATTCATGATGCAAAATTTTATCTGCACTTAAATGTTATTTGCATTGCATTTGCATTGTTATTATAAGTCACTTTGTTTTCCATCTGCTATTCTTGAACGGTTTGCCAGAGGCTTGCCTAAACGCTTGCCAAAAGGTTGGCCGGTCATGGGCTCTGCCATGTTGGGAACATAGCCCTTAGATCTAAATTACCGTTGTACCGCCTGATCCTCCTTTCAATTCTCGGCGTTAGGTGTAAAAGATATATTAGGTAATCTTGCCAAGGTACCCTTTTGACCATTTGGCCTAGCTTCATATAGTAAAGCCATAGCGACTATTCCAAATTACGACAGGATGCTCACCCTTGTGTAGGATGTGATGAAACTCTTTGTTTGAAGTAGTGCAACCTAGATCATGTCAAAAATCTAGGACAGGGTAACCCTACCCCCCTCATAGGGGTGCTTTGGTTCTTTTACTTGGTATGTGCTTTTACAGTGAGACTGTATAGGATGGTTCATATCAGTATTAGTTTGAGAGTAGAGTTCAGTGTGGAACTGTGGTTCTTTAGTTGTGTTTTTATATACTATGAAATTGGGCCGAAGTACAGCTTGTGTTTGATCGATGGCTTTTCTTTTTTGTCTTTTGCTAGGTAGTTTACCATCATAGCTTCAGAAAGACCTAATGTTACCCAAGTTGTGTGGACTCACTTTGGTAGGTTTTGCAAAGCTGAAGACCTCGTTAGTGGTCAGCCAATGTTAGTCTCACTCCCGCCAATTGTTCAACGAAGACGGAACAGACAGTCAGCAGCACCAGTACAAAGCACTTAGCAAACACAGACCCGTTCTCACATAAGCAGTTCACCAGCATCCAACTCACCTAGACTAGCAATGGCATAGAACAACGAATAGTTTGCTACCATGATGGCAACTTTTCAGAGAACTATGGATACCGTGAACCAAAGAATGGCTGCACAGGATGAGATCATTGCTGATCTACGGTGCACGTCTGGAGTATCCGAGTCAACTGTACATCCAATCCCAACTGCTCAACTGAACCCATATCTACTTCCACTAGTAGAAAATCCCCAAATTCCAAATCCTCAAGAAATGTTTCCCCCGACTCCGATTTATTGGCCTCTGGCTTAACCGCCTACTGGAATCCTTCCATTTGATTTCGGATATTGAAGACGGGTACATTGAGGCTTCGATCAGATTACCAAAGAAATTTAAGATGCCCCACATTGACAAATTCGATGGAAGTGGGGATCCGATTGTCTACGTCCGCTTGTTTTCAAATGTGCTAAGGCCAATGGACCTGTCTCGGGATCAAAAACTATCATTGTTTGGGGGAACTCTATCTGATATAATGGCTATCTGGTACGCTAAATTGGAGGACTCTATGAAGCGAAATTGGAAAGAGCTATTTGAGGCATTTGTTAACCAGTACTCTTATAACACTCAGATAGAGGTAACCATCAGTGAGCTAGAGGTACTACCCAGAATCCCAAAGAATCATTCATTGATTTTGTCGCCCAATGGAGAGCCAAGGCAGCCCGAATGACAAATAGACCTTTCAAAAGAGAACAAGTTCGGCTGGTGGTCCAAAATCTTGAACCAGATATGCCGCAGAGAATGATAGTGGCACTGTTATCCACTTTTTCTTCCATACACGAGTTGGGGAGTCCATATTAAGAGTGCCTTCAAGAAGGGCATTATTCATAGAACAAGCGAACTTACAAAAAAGGCCATTCTCCCGGGGTACCAACGCTAGTAGTAGCATTATTTCGCGACCTGTAGATGTCAGTACAATTACTACAACGGCCAAAATGGTCAATCTCTTTGCCGTTGTAACCTCGCAACCTTCACAAAACACCAGCCCACCACGAAACCGAAGAGTTTTACTCCCCTCCATATGAGCCCAGCCCGTGCCCTCAAATTGTTAATGGAAAAAAGGCATCTCAAGCCTCTTGATCCTCGACCACTTCTTGACCCATTACCACCCAAACATGACCCTACCCCCTATTGCAGCTTCCACCAACAACATGGTCATCCCACAGATTTTTGTTACCGCATACGTCATGAGATCTAGGATCTCATTGACAACAAAGTCATCGCCATACTTTCCAAACCAAACGTATCTACCAACCCACTTCCTACACATAACCAAGTCCCCTCACCCAAAAATATTAACCAAATCCATACACTACCACCCATCTATAATCCCAGCGCATATATTACCCCATCCCACCTGCACAAGCCAGAGGTGATTATTCCAGAAGGCACGGACATGTACATGATAGACTTAACACCACAAACCCAACCCGAGCCCGTGGCGGCAGAGGCGAAGAAGAAAGAGAGTGCATTATAGAAAGATTCACCTGATACCTGTGTCACGGAGAAAGGAGCCTCACTTACAGAGGAATATGGCCCCAACTTATACATTGTGGCCGTCTATCAACCAAAACCAATAGTCATACTGCCGGACTTCCTCAATATCAATGCTATCGGGGAGGATGAATTAGGGCAACATCAGCATGAGTTGCCTGAGCAAGACCTTAATGATTTGGCAGAACTAGAAGAGGACATAGCTGAGCTGGAAGAGGATCTAGACAACCTCCACTTCTTTAAAGAAGAGGATACAAGCAGTGTACAACTAGGGTGGTAGGATCCAAGCCAGCCGGAAACAAGCAATCAGTGGTTAAGTGAGAATGAGACAAATATAGAGGAACAGATAGGAGAGACCAGGTAAGAAAAGGGAGTTGGTGCTAGCAGCAAGGCTGAGGATTCACCTCTAACTGAGAAAGAACAGGGGTTGGAGTTGTTCCAATTGGAAAGAATAGCAGAAATCCAAACGAAAATAGCCCTAGAGTAGGGAAAATAAAAAGGAAAAACAGAGGTCGAACCTAAAATAGATGATATTCAGAGCACAGGAAAAACCAAGTAGGAACCCAGTGATAGGAAGAGAATGCCATGAAAGCTCAGGAAGTATTACCAAGACTGTTGTGGAGGAATGGTATGATAATGGGGGACGTTATGTGAACATACTCTAGATAGAACCCGATAGTCGCCTAGCCATGGCTACTGGAGAGTGGTGGGAAGATAGCGACCTAAGTCATGTATACATTGATGAATGGTGGAAAGTTGAAACCCTGGATGACACCTGGTATACTGACGAGATTAACCCCATGACCTAGAGTGGTCGGTACTTCAAACCCATGGCCTTAGATCCACCAGAGTCCTCCAACAAAGAGGCTGAGAAGTTAAAAGAGAAGGATGTTGAAGAAAACGTCGTCTTGAAACAACTCAATAAGATTCAAGTGGACATATCAATCTGGGGGCTAATCATGGCTTCTCGAGAGCATAGGCAAGCACTGTTAAAGGCAATGAACCGAACAAAACTACCAATCGATACCACCGCTGATCAATTGGTGTCGTTAGTCACATCAGGGGATGTTACATCGGTGATATCTTTTATGGATAAAAGGTTGCCACCTGAGGGTGCAAATCACAACAGACCCTTATATATAACCCTCCAAAGTCGAAAAAAGTGGATTCCAGTGGTGCTGGTAGATACTGGTTCAGCGATAAACGTATGTCCGACTATCTGTTTGAGGCCGACTAAATTCACACCCACAACCCAAGCTATCCGAGCTTATGACAACACTAGCCAGGATGTTATGGGGGCATTCAAAAGCCAAGTGTTGATTGGCCCATCCGAATATGAGGTAGAACTCCATGTAATGGATGTACCCGCAACCTTTAACTTACTCTTGGGAAGGCCTTGACTGCATCAAATGAAAGCAGTGTCGTCAACGGTCCACCAGTTGGTAAAGTACCCCTCCAAAAGCGGGATTGCTATTGTGTACAGTAATTCTGTCGTCCATCCTCCTCAGGGAACTACCACACCAGTGCTGGAAATCATACATGGGGAAGATGACGTATTCCTCTCCGGTTTCTCGTTGGGAGAAGCCCGGTTGGTCTAAACTATCATGGCGAAAAACGATGGGAATTATGTGAGTGCCCAGTCTATTTACATGATGAACAAACATGGGCATATGCCTGGATCAAGACTAGGCAGAAGTGGTCAGCAGGGATGTACTGTTGCCAAGGAGATGAATCATAACCCTCATGCTCTCGGGTTGGAATACAACCCTACTGCTGCAGATTGGCAAAGGAAGGCGGATGAGTTGAAAGGGAGAATCAAAGCAAAGAGGACTGGGAAGCAGTATGAGTTAGTCCACAAGCCAATACGGGGAACCCTGAATGGATGTTTTGTCCACCAAGAGAAAGATTTCTCCTTCTGTAGATTTCTAGAGCCGTGGTATGACTGGGAAACAAAGACAAGATACCCGGGGTTTGAGATTTTCTTCGGGCACCAATTACTAGAAGAAGAAGATGAATAGATAGACCTAAGTCCTAACACAAATCAAGGCGGGATAGCAAGCCTAGGTATTGAAAAAGAAGAGTTATTGGGAAAAACACTAGCTGACTTACTAGCAAGTTCTACTGTAGATGGGGAGCTCGCCAACTTGGGGGAAAGTTTTACTATCTTAGTGATTGGGGATAAACCAACAGCGGATTTCTCCAATCTTATCGTGGACGCGTCTGAGGCTCCATGTCTGGTCTGGAAATTCGATAAAGGCATCATTAGTAGGTCTGAATCGGATAGTGAGTCCGAATTTGATTCAACTGAGTCTGAGTTATATTCTAGTTCGTCTGAGTCTGGTATTTCCAAGAGTGGTAACCCAGATACCAAGGTCTTGTCCCGGTCGTCTTTTGGTTTTTCTTTTGAGTCAACTGTAACTGAGGATCTGGACTGTTTGAATGGGAATGCAGTAGACTTTACCTATTTTTTTGTGCCTATGGTTTGCTGTTCTGATCTTGATTTTCAAAATTTTGACTTAAACGAAGATGAAGAAATTCCTCGGGCTTTGAAAAATTTGGTTAAGCCCTGTACTGATGAAATCATCGCGATTAATATGGGTACTAAGGAGGATCCCCGCTTGGTCCAGATCGGGTCCACATTATCTTCGTAGGAGTGCGAGTGTTTAATCGCTTTATTAAAAAATTTCAAAGATGTTTTTGCGTGGTCCTACGAAGACATGCCTAAAATCAATCCTGAAATTGTACAGCATATGATCCCTCTTGATCCTAAGGCTCAACCAGTTAAGTAGAAGCTGCGTAGAGTTTGCCGGGATTAGGCATTGAAGATCAATACGGAAGTCACCAAACAGATTGAGGCAGGGTTCTTACTTGTATCTGAGTATCCGACGTGGTTGGCCAATATTGTTCTAGTTCCGAAAAAGGATGGCAGAATTAGAGTCTGTGTGGACTTCAGGGACCTGAACATAGCGAGCCCGAAGGATGGCTTTCCACTGTCGTACATAGATGAGTTAGTAGACTTTACTGCTGGCCATGCCTTGCTTTCCTTTATGGATGGATTTTCTGGGTATAACCTGATTTTGGTGGCGACAGAAGACCGGGAAAAGACTGCTTTCACCACTCCATGGGGTACGTATTATTAGCGAGTTATGCCGTTTGGGTTGAATAATGCTGGGGCTACCTATCAGAGGGCTGCGACTACCATTTTGCATTATATGATTCACAAAGAGATTGAGGTGTATGTGCATGACATGATTGTCAAATCCAAAGAGCGAGAAGGCCACTACACCGCACTGGAAAAATTCTTTCAACGGATCAGGGAATACAGGTTGAGGCTAAACCCGCAGAAATGCACCTTCGGCATAGTGGTAGAGAAAATGCTGGGCCTTCTGATCACTCAGAGGGGAATTGAGGTAGATCCTTCCAAAATCAAGGCCATCTTAGAAATGCCACCACTAAGTACTGAAAAAGAGGTGCGTGACTTTCTAGGTAAAGTGTAATTTATAAGATGGTTTATTTTCAAATTAACCTTGACTTGTAAACGACTACTTGGTCTACTGAAGAAAGGAAAGAAGTTCCAATGGGACGATTGCTGTTAGTATGCCTTTGAACAAGTCAAGCAATACCTTCAGAATCCGCCCGGGTTGTCGCCACCAGAGCTGGAGAAGCCTTTGATTCTATACCATGGGATGTGTGCTCACTCAAGAATCTGAAGATAAGGTGGAGAAGACCATCTATTACTTGAGTAAGAAGATGCTAGACTACGAGACCCGCTACATTCCCTTGGAGAAAAGCTTGCTTAGCCCTGGTATGAGCTACCAAGAAATTGAGGCACTACTTGTTAGCTTACTCTGTAATCCTGGTTTCGAGATTAGAACCCATCAAATATTTCTTCAAGAAACCTGCACTTAAGGATAGGCTAGCTTGTTCGCTGCTTCTTCTCTCCAAATTTGATCTCAAATATGTTACACACAACTTAGTTAAAAGAAGAGTTGTAGTGGAATTCCTAGCCAACCACCCAATAGAGGGCGATGAGGCAGTGGAATACTTGTTCCCAAATGAAAATATTCTACAAGTAGAAGAGGAAACTTAGACGATGTACTTTGACGGAGCGTCCAATCAGCACGGGTATAGGATAGGTGTGTTGCTAATAGCACCCAATGATTTCCATATACCCTTAGCCTTCAAACTCCAGTTTAAAGTGTCCAATAATAAAATAGAATATGAAGCGTATATTGTTGGTTTGGAAGCTACCCTAGAACTAGGAGCAATAAGGTTGGATGTCATTGGGGACTTAAACTTGGTTGTTTCTCAAGCAAATGGAGATTGGAAAGTCAAAGAAGAGAAGATGAAGGTTTACCATCTGACCCTAGATATGCTGATTCCATGGTTTGAAAAACTAACATTCACGCATTTACTAAGAGAGAACGACTGGTTCGCTGATGCACTAGAAACTCTATCTTCTATGGTAGACATCCCGCTAGCAGTGAAAATGCGTCCAATCATTATCGAATAGCAATATGCTCTAGCTTACGAGACTATTGCTGCAATAGATGAAGTGCAGCACAAAAACCCCTGGTATTACGATATTTGGAACTTTCTAGAAAAGGAGACGTATCCACCAGGGGCAAATGCCAAGGGCAAACGGGGAATACGGCGTCTGGCCATCCAATTTATCCTTTGCAGGGGTAAGCTGTATAAAAGAGGTCATTTGGGAATGCACAAGTTGCGTGTGGAGGAAGAGGAATCGAAGCGTCGTATGGATGCTATCCACGGAGGAGAGTATGGGGCACACATAAATGGTTTGATGCTAGTAGATCCTCAGACAAGGTTATTACTAGTCAACCATGGAGGAGGACTGTATTGGTTTTGTTCGGAGATGTCACAAATGTCAAGTCCATGCTAATCGCATGAACATTCCACCGTCTAAGCTTTATAACATGACTTCACCATGGCCTTTCTCAGTTTGAGGAATCGACGTCATCGGTGCTATCTCGCTAAAGGGGTCCAATGGGCACGAGTTCATTCTGGTGGCGATCGGCTACTTCACAAAGTGGATGGAAGCTCAGTCCTATGCGGTGTTAAAAGCATCACATGTAGCCAAATTCATCAGAAATAACATTATCTGCCGGTATGGGGTGTCGAACGAGATCATATCAAATAACGACTCACACTTTAAGAAAGAGGTGGTGGATCTGCTTGAGAAATATAATGTGACTTTTCAAAAGTCATCTACATACAGACCACAGACTAATGGAGTTGTTGAGGCCACTAATAAGAATATCAAGAACGTCTTGCAGAAGATGGTGGAAACATACAGGGACTGGCCGGATAAACAGCCATTCGCGTTCTAGGGCTACAGAACCTCAATCCGAACATCTACAGGGGCAACCCCCTATTCTCTCGTCTATGGAATGGAGGCTATTCTGCCAATTAAAATTGAAATGTCATCGCTGCGAGTTATGGCTGAGTGTTAGATAGTAGAGGCAAACTGGCAACAAAGTAGATTTGAGGAGTAAATGCTATTTGATAAGAGAAGACTAAGGGCATTGTATCATGTCCAGGGTTACCAATGCCGAATCTCCAGGGCTTTCAACAAGAAAGTAAAGTCCAGGAATCTTAAGGAAGGATACATGGTATTGAAAGACAACCGGGCTCCCATCCATGACCCTTGGGGCAAGTTCAGACCTAATTGGACTGGTCCTTACATCATCAAGTCAATTTGGTCGGGAGTGGTGATTATTCTTATGGACTTGGATGGCCTAGAGTTTTCACAGCCAATCAACATGGACAAGTTGAAGAAATACTATCCCTGAGAGGCTCGCTAGGTCGAAAACTCGAAAGGGTGACCTAGGCAAAAGTTAATGCATGAAAAAATAGAAACAAAGAAAAACTAAGCTCCCAAGACCAAAAACCCTAAAGGACGGCTTTGGCAAAACTTAGAGCGTAAAAGGAGAGAGTTAATACTCGAGTGAACTTGAACCGAACTACGTAAGGCCTGATTCCCATCTTTGGGATACATAGGAAAATTCATTATGAAGTTCAGCCATAACCATCTCCAACTCAACTGTCTTATTCATACGTATTTTGATCCGGCCATCTTTCTCCATTATCAGTTAGCTCGATGGTGTGATCTTTATGTTGGTAGAAGAGCCGGTATGGCGGATGCAGCTATAGGCAGTTGCGATCTGTTGATTCGGGGTTGTACGTCTTAAGGGTTGATTCCATGTGTGTCAAGTGGAGATCATTCCCAAAAATGGTTTTGAAAAGTTTTAACAAAAGTTGATTTTTCTCAAAATTTTACCCTTTTACAACTTGGACCATTTTGGAACCAAAAAGAAAATTTTTAGTGGTCACAACTTTAATTCCATTGATTTCAACACAAGTACATTTTCCAACTCCTGCGTTGCGTGTGATTCGTTTCCATATCGAGCATGCTTTCCATGAGGCTATTTTCTTAAATAATATACATGTTTGAATGCCTGTGGATGAAGGCTAATTGCGAAAATTGGGATAAATTGATTATTGTACATACGAGCCTACTTTTTCAAGTAGTACGTATTCAAACCATTTTTCAAAACAAACATAAAATCAAAGTTTTCCCATTTTTAACAACTCCTGATAACCTTTATGCCTATGTGGCAATTAGACGCTTCGCACCACTCACAAGGATCAACAAGGTCAGTAACAATCTCTTACTCGCATACCCAAGCATACTTAATGGCCAACTCAATCATCACTCTTATCATCAAGATTTACAAGTCCCAAATTCTCTCAAGAATCACTCTGAATGCTCAATCAAGGCATTAGCACCTTCTTTATAAAGCTCATATACACCTCTAATGGCACAACTGAATTCTCAAAGCCTCTCAGAGTTATTCTCAACAATATGCTAATTACTAATTCTGACAAGCGATTCTCAATCAAAGAAAGACCCACAAGTCACTTCAGGCATTAACTTATAAAACAATAACACATACACAATGGAACTAAAATTACCAATCTCAATAATGACTCCTCAAGTCAAGTAAATTAACAACCCATTACAAGTCTAACTTACTGGATTTAAGCAAACAAATATACACATATACAACATTAATAACCAAAAGCCCCACATTTAATTACATAACATTACAATGCCAAAACAGCCAAAATATTCCACTAATCTCCAATAGCATCTCTACCCCGATCTAGACTATTGAAACTGGGTCTGCCCATGCTGAGGACAACAAAGCTTAACATGGCCAAACTAGTTACACTTAGAACAAAAAGATAGTCCTCTACTCTGTGATCGACTCGAGGAAACTTGAGTTAGATAGGATCTCCTGGTAGACAAATCTGACAATGTAAAAGTAGGTTAAGATAGAGATTGTGCCTGTGACTGAGAGTCTATTCTCCTCTGTCTCCTATTCGGTCTGGTGTGCTCTCGAATAATAGAACTTGCCAATTTGGGCTCTTCCTCTCTATTCCAGCTAACCTCAAGACTGGTGGCTTCAACATGAGTCGCTGCCTATACAAGTGTATGATAATTCATGTACATGCACCCAACAACCTTCCATCGAATATCATCACATATTCTATCCTCAAATTCAATATAATAACATTCCACGATTGCTACCAACTCTGGAGCGAGCATGGACAAGCTAGTGACCATCGCTTCAAACTGTGCCAAAGGAATAGTACCTTGGTGCAACTCAACAAATTGTTTTCTCAATCATTCTTGAGCAGAAAGAGGAAAATACTGGGCTAAAAAAGCCTCAATGAATGCAACGTAAGTGGAACCTATGGTAGTCCTAGCATACTTCCACCAATACCCGGCATCCCCTTTCAGTTGGAAACTCGCTAATGCAACTCTCATCCCCTCACCCCCGACTCTGAGCATATCAAGAGTCTTAGTGATTTGTTCTAACTAATCATCTTCCTTCAACAATGCAAGTCCTCCTGTGAACTCCAGTGGGTTGAAGTGAAAGAACTCCTTGGTAAGCTTGAGGGCACGAGTAACGTTCCCCTCATTGCGAGCTAAAGCCTCTCTTATTGCTCTTACAATCTCACTTGCAATTTTCTCACCCACAACCGGTGTTGCAAGTGTTGGTGCCATTGGAACTGTTGTGCCTCTACCGACACTTCTATTCCCGACACGTCATCTACTCCATTGTCCTGACATCCTATCAAGACAAAACCAAGCTTAGTAAACAAAACTCTAGCCTTCCCTGAGACACTGCCTCAACACCTCACTAAGTTGCAAAACATGCTTGGCATATAGTCACATAATACAAAAAACAAACTAAACACTTAGCCATATAACTAAGTCAAATCCACAAGGATGATCACTTGTCCCGGAACTCTCAAAGAATTCTTACCAGAAACCACATTGACCAGACACATTTCTAATGAGACCTCAAAGCAACTTAACCGGCTACAAGCATTATCCATGAAACTTAACCTCATGCTCACATAAATGCAACACACAATGTCCTAGCACCTAGTCTATCTACATGCAACGTCCTCACCAAGCGAAGCAAAACCCATTGTGATAAAAATCACTTCCCATGAGCTCAAGGTTTTCAAACCTGGTTAGATCTGATACCAAGTTGTAATGACCTAATTTTATATACTCAGATTTATTACCAAATTTCTCTCTAAGTCCAATTAGATAACATGAGTGCAGAAGCATGAATACAAACAAGTCAATAGAAAATGTTTTCCCTCATATAATATAAATGATAAAGCTTGCATTACAACAAATTACAATCAATGCCCTTAGGCTTGCATCAAATCTCACGAAAATAAACAAGTACGATATAAGAATTATATCATTTCTACAACAATTTAATCTTTCATCCTCAATCTAAGGGAATAGTCCATCATTAATATAACTTCTAGAACCTCAAAAGGCGTAACCCAATCCGTACCTGAAAAATGGTTAAATAACATGGAATGAACATGAAGGTCCAGTAGAGATCTATAATGAATCTCAACAATAGGGCTAATAGATATATGTGATCAAGAATGCAATCAAGTCATAAGTAGATAAATAATGTGTTCTTTTATATTCAAAATAAAAATATATGTAAATAGATATTTTCTTCTCCAAATCCCATTTGACATTTCAAAGAATACTCTTTTGTTATATTTTTATTTAATCAATAATAATTCAAATGAATTTCATAAATCTCTTTTACCTTAAGAAAAAGATTTTAAGCTAACTAATTACATACGCATTCTAACCATTTATCAAGAACATTATTTACACTATCACCCGTCAACTTGCCAAAGTCCATATAACACCAATAACACACGTACCAGCATGTTTCATATAATTACAAAATAAAATTTAATTCATTATATACATATCTCAATTACACACACTTCAGACCTCGTATTACAGACCACCACATTCACACATATTAATACAATTACATGGCCAACAACAAACACCAGCATACCAACAACAGACCTCATCAATTCATTCCAACACAATTTACTAGGCGCTACTCCAGAAGGAAATCTAGAACCTCTCTCAAGCGCCATGCTTTATCGGTGGCTAGCTGGAAGGAAAGTGGAACCTCTATATAGCCCAACAGTCCATATGATTGACCGGGCGTTATTCAGGAAGGAAGGCGGAATCTCTATCAATGCGCCATGCCTTATTGGTCGCAAGTCGGAAGGAAACAAAATCTCTTTCAGAACTTTTATCCATCAACTCATAATATACTTCATCGTTCCAATTTATAAAATTTAATCAACATTACATTAAGCATATAACATATTCTACAACAATCAATACCATCTTCCATCGATGACCAATGACAAAACCTCCACAAGATAAAAGATATACTATTTCTCCTAGTGACACAATGCGATTATCAAGATAATTTCACAAATCCACTTCATTAATAATTATGGCATATCCAAAATTAGTGATGAATCGGTTAAGTCTTTCTTTTTCCATATCACAATATAAATCAATTTATAATAATCATTTGATTTCATTCTCTACCCATTTTTACCTTTTTAATTCACTTAGTCAACATAACCCAAGAAATATTTAAAATAATAATTTATCTCTTTCTCATTTGAGAAACAAAATTAAGGCTTTTTTATTCAACTTCATTAATATGATTCATCTATCCGAAACCTCCATTATTAACATATATCATAACTTGAGCCCTTTTAATTCAAAACCCTAACCTCATCTATATGTTTTTCGAAAATTTCACTTCAAACCCATATTTCATGCAGTAGAAATTACCACACATCTATCTATAGAGAGATATTGAAAAGAAGCAACGAAATTCCCTACCTCAAAGAATGAAGAGAAGAAAGTCCAAAAATCTAACTTCGACGAAAATACGATCTGCTCAAACCAAAAGAAAGCTATTACCAAGCTCTTCATTTTGGTATATGCTACTAGGGGTCAAAGATGTTTAGAAATAGATGAAATCAGGAGTTAAAGAGATTAGAAGCTCAAAAATGGCGGAGAGAGAGAGATCTTATAAAGTGAGAAAAGTGCACCAAAAAGTGGCTGACTTTGAACAGACCACTCGAACGGTGAAAAAGTTGGCTCGAGTAGTGAAATTAAGCTCTCAAAATCTTTGAATTTTGAACAGACCGCTCAAGCAGTCAAAAGTCCACTCAAGCGGACTATGCACACAACTCAGGTACACAAATTTCAAATGGGCATAACTTTCTTGTCCGAACTCCATTTTGGATCGTTCTTGTATCTAAATCAAACCACCCGAAATAGGCTTTCCAAATATTTTAGCCTCACATCAAGATTCAACGTGTCAAGAGAGAAAATGATAAAAGAATGAAGATTACTCAAGAATAACTATTCGAATTTGAAGTTTTTGATCAAATCTTGCTCAACCATTATGGTAATGCCTCAACCAAAACTCAAATATCAACTACGAATGTTCTCAATTATGATAATCAAAGTGTCAAATATAATTATATTATACAAAGAAGTACGGAGCGCTACGTAGCAGCTTTTAAACTAATCTATCTTTTATCATGCACATGCATGCAAATCATATTGGCCAATCTCTCCATACATAGCACAAATAAGTAGGAAAAGAGGGGGTCACCCTATCTAAGTCCTCTACCAGGTGTAAGATCTTCCATAGCTTCCCTATTCCAAAGTATGAAGAAACTAACTGATGACACAAAAGATATGATGAGGGCTACCTAGTGATCATTGAAGTTAAATTCAGTTGGAGTATCTCTCAAGAAGTCCCATGAAATTCAATCAAAAGCTTTCTCAAGATCTGATTTCACAATGAGACCCCCCCCCTTCTTAACTTTTGTGTGTTGGAGGGCATAGATCAACTCCTAGGTTATAATAATATTATCATGTATTGATCAACCAAGGATTTTGGACAAGGGTCTAATTCTGTTCACCAGGATTTGGGACAAGATTTTATAGGAAACATTACATAGGCTTATGAGGTGAAATTGTTTAATGGTTTCTGAATTATCAAGCTTAGGAATGAGGGCGATCAAGGTTCTGTTGGTGCCTAAGGGAATGTTCTTCTCATTATAACGCTTCTTAATGAAAGAACAAACCTCAATAATAACCCAAACTTCTAGTAAAAGGTCGCTTGGAAATCATCCCTCCCAGGGGCTTCAAAAACATTAATAGATTTCATAGCCTCATGAATCTCGCAGTGAGTAACATTTCTCAAAATCATGTGATTCTCATCGTGGGACAGTCTATGACAAGTAATATTCCTCCAGTGATTTAAATTCACGACGGGATTAGCCTTAAAGACAGATTGAAATAATTTTGAATGTGCTCTTTAATTAAATTCGCGTCAAAAATGCTATATCCTACGAGAGCGGGGAGCCGAATAGAATATCTGTGCCGAATAAAGTATAAGTACTTAGGGCTGAATAAAGGAAAGGATAATGATTAGAAAGTAGGCCCTGGCCCCGAGGATCAAGAAGAACAGGTATAAATACAGGAACAACGGTTATAGAAAGGTATGTAAGAATCACTTCACAAAACTGGTAAATAAGCTATCCTGAGCGTCTGAACTAACTTGTCCGTCGGAGTGCTAATTCCGGCACCCCTGACCGGAGTGCTTGTATCTTTTCAAGTGACTAGCTGAGGATCACTAGCGTCTCCCAAGATCTGAAGAGTATTTCCAAACCACATTCCCCACAATTGGCGCCGTCTGTGGAAATACTCAAATACATCCATGGCAGGCGTGACTGAAGATCCTCCGGTAGCCATTGACGAGACCGCACAGAGATGACTCACTCCAGCAAATATGCTTAGAAAAGAAACCATCGCTGCAAGACGCGCCTTGAACTTCGACTCACCAACGACCTCAGCGCAAGAGACAATGCAAGCGATCATCGAACAAGCAAAGTAGAATGAACAAAGGCTGGAGAACATGATCGCTGAAAACGAATGTCTCCGTCAAGATTTGGCCCTCGAAGTCGCAAAATCGAGAGACGCCATGCGCCAAGATCCCGAACGACCTCCGAGGGCCGGTGGACAACGACCTCCGAGGGCCGGTGGACAACGACCTCGAGCCCGACCAAAGGATACCGATAGCGACTCCAACTCATTAACCACGGAGCTCAACAAGAAGGGACGATCTGAAACTTCCAGCTCCTTCGAAAGAGTCTGCATACAAGGAATAAGCGTAGGAGGAGCAGTTCAGACGAAGAGGACCAGCATGATCCTTTTGTCCAACGGATTGCAAGGGCGACCTTGCCTAAGAAGTTCAAAGCTTCGTCATTCACTCTTTACGATGGAAAATCAGACCCCACTGATCATATCCGTTATTACAAGCAGGCCATGACATTGCATGCAGACAACGAAGCCCTCATGTGCCGAATATTCCCTAGCAGCCTGGGGTCGTTAGCTGTCAGGTGGTATTACAAGTTGGAGCCGGCCTCGATCAAAAGCTTCCATCAATTACAGAAATCCTTCAGGGCCAGGTTCATCACCAATGAGGTGCAGCCGAAACAGGCCGACTCTCTCTGGGCTATGCAGATTCAATCAGGAGAAACGCTCAGAGCGTATTCAGCGCGCTATTGGGAGTGCTTCAACCTCGTCGACAACACTTGCAACGACTCCATGGCCATCACCGCCTTCAAAATGGGACTACATCCTGATAGTCCCCTTCGCAGTTCCCTGACCAGAAGACCCCCCAAAACAGTTTGGGTGTTGATAAAGAAAGTTGAAGAGTATTGCAAGGTGGAAGACGATGCCTTGAGAGTAAAAGCCGGCCAAATGTCCAACAAAATGGCCCCCCTTGAAATTGCTCAACCAATAACTTCCACGCCACCTCCTAGCCCAGAGCCTTGGCAACGTGCTAAACGAGACAAAAGGCGGGATACTCGTTGATCAAGCGATCAATGCTCTCACCGAACAAATGAACAACTGCAAGTCGACAGTAGGGGTTCGAGACGTGCCGACAAGAAGTACACAGAGTTGTCAGAACCGATCGCTGCAATAATGACCAAAGTCCAACACCTTTCATTCTTCAAATGGCCGTCAAAGATGGTGGGGCCGCCCGACATGCGAAGAAGGGATAGGTGGTGCGAATATCACAAAGATCACGACCACGAAACGGAGAGTTGTTACACATTAAAAGATCACCTGGAAGAACTGGTGCAAGACGGCCGACTGCAACAATACGTGAGAAAAGGAAAGCCAACCAGGGCACTGGCCTTGAGGCAGGACTCACCTCCACTTGGCGTGATCCATATGATCTACAGCCTGTCTGAACCCCAGTCGTGCACACAATTCAATCGCATCAAATCCCTCAAAAGCAACGTATTCCGACTGAATGGCCCAAAGAAGCTCCGACAATTACTTACAATGACTCCGATCTTAGCGGCACGGCAACTTCCCACATCGATCCGTTGGTCATTAAATTATGCATAAATCGGTTCACCATCGAACGCATTCTCATAGACCCGGGGAGTACTTCAGAGGCTATGTACTACCAAACTTTCATCAAACTCGGCCTCAACAAGTCAGATCTGTCTCCGTCGCCTTACCCATTGCTCGGCTTTAATATGAATCCCGAATATCCGTTAGGAAAGATCATACTACCTGTTCGAGCGAGTTCCAGAACGGTCGAAGTAGAATTCCTGGTTGTAAAGTTCCCTTCGCCGTATAATGTCATCATGGGGCGAACCTGGATACATATGATGAAGGCTGTTCCAAGCACTGATCATCAGCTTGTGCGCTTCCCGACAGCCATGGCATTGAAGAAATCCGTGGCTCCTCCCAATCGGCACAAGCAGAGACTTAATAAAAACCCTATCACTGACCCGATCTGTGGGCTTTGATACCTATATATGTATCATTTCTGCAATGTAAACCATTTTTCTTCGTGGCTCCATTCATCTCTCAGTCTCCGGATTCAGAGCCCCCTTTGGTGCATGACACCTTAGGGCCGACTAAATCTCCGGATTCGGAGCGCCCTTTGTGGATATCACGATTGGCCAAACAAAGCCTCCGGATTCGGAGCCTCCTTTGGTGCATAACACCTTAGGGTCGATCAAAGTCTCCGGATTCGGAGCCCCCTTTGGTGCATGACACCTTATGGCCGACTATGTCTCCGAATTCGGAGCGCCTTTCGTGGATATCACGATTGGCCAAACAAAGTCTCCGGATTCGGAGCCCCCTTTGGTGCATGACACCTTAGGGCCGACTAAGTCTCCGGATTCGGAGCGCCCTTCGTGGATATTATGATTGGCCAATTAAGGCTCCGGATTTGGAGCCCTCCTTTGGTGCATGACACCTTAGGGCCGACTAAGACTCCGGATTCGAAGCGCCCTTCGTGGATATCACGATTGGCCAAACAAAGTCTCCAGATTCGGAGCCCCCTTTGGAGCATAACACCTTAGGGCCGATTAAAGACTCCGGATTCGAAGCGCCCTTCATGGATATCACGATTGGCCAAACTAAGTCTCCGGATTCGGAGCAACATTTGGCATGAACCAAACAAAACTCGCCAACATCGCAAATAAGGTGCTTAACTAAGCATATAAAAAATTCAGAATAAGACGCAAATGTCCAAAATAAAGCTTTTTGTTCAATCAAGCAGTTGTTACATAAACGTAACCCGCATTTGAGCATTACAATTTTTATTTAATCACACAGTTGTTACATAAATGCAACTTGCATTTGAGCATTAAAATACCCATCTCCAAACTTAAAAGCCAAAAAAGAGAGAAGACGCATTAGTAAAGCGGCAGCGCCGAATCACCCCCCGTCACCCGGAAGTCCTCCGTGGTTTGCAATGCCTTGAGCCAACTGTGCCCAAGTCCTCCACTGATACCATTGACAATGTCAAGGCAAAGATCCAGGACAAGGAAGGATAAAAACCCAACGGTCGTTGCCTTTCCTTTCGGGGTGATCTGCTTCGACGACTCGAAGATTCATCCCAACGTTTGGACGCCCTACTTCCCATACAGATGGGTCCTCTGCCGCGCTCCATGGCAACACCAAGATCGGCTAAACTCCGGTCTCTAACTAACATCCCCACTTATCCCACCACACATGAGTGATTGTTTATCTGCGCGAAGCGCCCACTTCTTTTATTTTCAATACTGGCAGCGATCTCGAGGCCCCAATCCTGAGGCGATTTCACTAACTCTAAACTCCATGAGAAAAACGTCGGTTGACATTCGCCACGGCGTAGTTATCCAAACGATTTTTTGAAGCACGTGCACCGTCCGAAAATCTAGGCCCCGAGCCGAGTTGAATTTGCCGCAGCCACCTTAACCACTGGCTTTTGGTTTCCTCAAGTTACAATAGCCTCATTCAGGGATAAACGGCTATCACGTATGGGTCGACCCTGCCGATCAACGTTTATGCATTCATTCAAACATATACAGAAACAAAATGCATACATACCAAATACGAACTGCAACAAAATATTTATCGTAGAACGCTTTTTATTCGATAAAACAGGCAATATATTACATAGTTTTCAACACGATCTGTGTTTCAACCTTACAACAAGTACACTTATACGGCGTCACCCTCACCCTCACTCTTCTCGACTTCAAAAGAAGAAAACGAAAAATGTTTGCTGTGGTAGAATGGCAATGCCGAATCAATGCCCAACGTTCGAAGAGCTTCTGCGGCTTGAGATGCCATGATCCAACCGTGCCTAAATCCACGATTTTCACATCGACAAACTTCTTCAGCAAGTTTTTCCTTTGTCTTTTCAATTCCAACTTTTCAGCCGTCATGAAAGCCTTTCTTATAGGCCCTCCCCTTCGCGTTCTCCAATGCGAACATACTCGTCGTCTCACGATCGGCAAGCGCGGAACTGATGAGCCGACTGGTAACCCTTTCTTCCACGATTGGGTTTTCGTGCCTGGCGACTTGTGCCTGGGCCGCCTTGGTCTTCCTTAACTCGCGCTCAGCTGCCTTCGTGCGAGCCTCCAAACTTCGAATATGTTCCTCTTTCTTCTCCATCTCTCGGCAGGCAGCGCGCAACCGCGTGTCGATTTCATAGGTAGTGTAAAACCCCTTCACTGCCCCGTGAATGCCTTCGTGAAACACTTCGTAGTCCTGATGACCTACCATCGATTGCTGAACCTCAAGAGGAACAATTCGTCGAGCAAACTCAACCGCTACATTTGGGTCCCGCACGATCGAATCCGCCTCTGTCATGGGTCTATTCCCCACAAACACCGCAAAGCTTAATGGGCGCGGATTCGAGTCAGATCCCTTCTCAACTCGAGGTTGAGAAGACCTGCCCTGCGACAGCTTGTCCCGCCTGGGCGACCTGCTTCAACGTCGAGGAGGCTGATGCCTCTCTTGATCCCTGGAACTCCTACCCCCGTTGCGCAAAGGGTCACCACCTCGATGCATGTCTCTACCCAGCTCAGCTAGCGTCTTCGCTTCCCCTCTACTGTTAAAGAAAAGTCTGTTCGACATTCAAACGATTCCTTCAAAAGCTGGAGTCAGTTGTTTACTGTATTCATAAAAGTTGTATCCATAATCATTTATCCTTCACAGAGGCAGCACCCTCGAGGCAATTTCATTAATTGTGAAAACCTCAATCGCCCAGCGCCGACTGGATAGACCCGCCGGTGCCTGAATGATCATGCCCAGCCTGGGGCATGGGCGTGATAGATTAATCAATCTATTCGGCTTAGGTGCCCCAGTCGGCTCACGAATCGATTTCAGAATGATCATGCCCGTCTGGGGCAAGGACGGGATAGATTAATGAATCCATTCGGCTTAGGTGCCCCAGTCGGCTCACTAATCGACTTCAGAATGATCATGCCCCGCCTGGGGCAAGGAATCTATTCGGCTTAGGTGCCCCAGTCGGCTCACGAATCGACTTCAGAATGATCATGCCCCGCCTAGGGCAAGGAATCTATTCGGCTTAGGTGCCCCAGCTGGCTCACGAATCGACTTCAGAATGATCATGCAGCACCTGGGGCAAGGGCGTGATAGATTAATCAATCTATTCGGCTTATGTGCCCCAGCCAGCTCACGAATCGACTTCAGAATGATCATGCCCCACCTGGGGCAAGGAATCTATTCGGCTTAGATGCCCCAGCCGGCTCACGAATCGACTTCAGAATGATCATGCACCGCCTGGGGCAAGGGCGTGATAGATTAATCAATCTATTCGGCTTATGTGCCCCAGCCGGCTCACAAATCGTCTTCAGAATGATCATGGCCCGCCTGTGGCAAGGGCGTGATAGATTTATCAATACATTCGACTTAAGTGCCCCAGCCGGCCCATGAATCGACAACAAAACTAAGTTTGCCTCCTCAGGTGCCCAAATGATCATGCACTGCCTGGGGCAAGGGTAGATTAATCATGATATTCAATCATAGAAAGGTCAACAGAGTAGTCATTCTAACTAGAGTAGTGAAGGGCAAACATTCTACACCAACATAACATCACAAACTGCGCATTAGTAGTGACACAAGAAGATAATTTTCATTAATAAATTGAGCGTAGACAATAGCCAATTTATACATGAAAACTACTCGGAACCAACAAAAGTCCTAAAAATCGAGAGAATCCATGCACCATTAAAAGGGAAAGTATTTCATAAAATTTGACTGACTCCCAGATTAATCCTCGGGGTCAGACTCAAGTGGCTCAATGTCCACCTGCTCATAAGGAATTGGCAAGGCCAATGTAACCCCAGCGGCACCAAGGGCCTTGAGCCACCCGTGTTTGAACCCCCGATTCTCAAACCTAGGGACTTCATCTACGTATTCTTTGAAGGCGGCGCCTTTTCCTGCTTCGAATGCGGCAGAAGCCTCAGATTCTGCCTTTTCCTTTGCCGCCTTCAACTCTGCTAACTCAATCTCCATCTTGGTAAGCGCCTCCTCGGCTTGCCTAAGCGATTCTTTGCTCACATTCGCCTTATCTTCGGCTTCAGAACGGTGCTGATCGGTAGCCCGAGCCCTTTCCACTTCGGCTTCGGCTCGCGCAGTTTCCATAGCGGCCCTCATCATCTCAAACTCGGCCCTGCTCTTTTGATTGACCACTTCCGACTACAAACAATCAATCCTCTCAAGGGTGTAGTATAGGCGGTGGCCCAAGTCGGCGATGCTGTCGACCGTCTGCAAAATGAGTTGCGATCGTTAGATGCCATAGGCAACCAAAATCAAAACAAGTCAAAGTTCACCTACCAAAAGGGCCAACTGCGTAGATAGAGCTATGGCCACCAAATCCGCACGGCACGAAAGGACACCTTGTCAGTTGGTAGGGAGACTGACGCTGCCAGGCTCAAGGCTACCGCCGAGTCGGTAATGATGGATGCATCAGAAGGAATCGGCGTGTCTCTAATCTTTGGCTGAACAATAAAAGGAACAACCACGTCCGATTCTTCTAGGCGAGGCCTTTTGTCGGCAAGACTATCTTCTGAACCAAAAGGATCTCTTCCCTACGGCCGCTACTGCTTCTATGCCCCCTCTTCCGGAATCACTGTCATCAATGACGGATTGTTCAACCTCTTTCTCCTTTTCGAGCTCAACAATTGTGCGGCTCATCAAAAACGGGTTCGGAGAAGACTCAACCAAGGCAGGTCAAAACGATGGGCCGGCCTTTTCGGGCGGCCATACGCTCGGCATTTTTCTTTTCGAGCCACTGCGTTTGAGGCTTTCTCCCAAGCCATCAGCTTCAAAAAAATCGCCAGGTACAATCTCCAAACCTCTAAAATATCTCCAGAAAAAAACTCCGCCCGACCCAAAGTGGACGGTGAGGCAGGCTAATTAAGTCCGGTTACCTCAAACGCCAAGTTTAGGGCCTCGTCAACCTCTTCGGCCTCCTCAGCGAACTCTCTGTCTGGTTCGGCGACTACCTCTACCACCGGCTCGACATCTTGCCCCGAGTTAGAGGCTTCGAGACCAACTTGTCTGAGACTCTTGAAGCTAGGAAAGATAAGAGCCGCAAGCTGTCGATCACCGGATGGAATTGGAATATTGTCAGCGGTCGAAAAAGTAGTGTAAGTAGGCTCGTATCGAAGGAGTATGTGGGCTGCTCTCCCTTGCTTCTGTGGGTTCGGACGGCCGAAGTATCCGAGTGCAGTCGCAACCTGCGAAAGGACCGCGTCGTCGGCAGAAACCAGAATCTTCTTCAAATTACTGCCTGCAAAGGCAAGGGGTTAGACACAGGGGGAAAGTCGAGTAAAAGAAAAGTTAAGTAAAACACAAGAAGGCACACGGCAACCTGGTTCACCCCTCTGTCTGGGAATAGGGTCTAGGCGATCCTCGCCTTCGCCAAATTCCCAGTTCCCTCAGATATTGACCATTGCGTCATCCACATGCTTGCCAGAACTGGCGAGCATGGTTACCAAATGATAGTCAGTATCCTTGGCCCTAAGAAAGTACCGCCCTAGCCGACCGAAGGATTTGGCTAAAGCATAGCAGTGCCGAATGGCCGGAACCCCAAGGTCGATCCTGAGGCGCCGGTTCAACTCTACGATCCCCATAGCGGAGGAAGTTCATGTTGGGCTAAGAAGGAATCAGACCCCAATAGCGGAGGACGGCCCTAAGGAATGGATGTAGGGGAAAGCGGACCCCGCCCTCTGCAATGGATAGGAAAGGAAAGACGATTGAATTTTGATCCTCTCTCTCCATATCCAGACTGTTGTCCGTCACTAGAGATAGATGAACATCGTCGGGGATGGAAAAGTGTCGCCGGAATCCGGAGACAGGACCCTCAGAAAGGAGGTCTTTCAAGTGTTTGGCCATTTTCACGGGGAATAAAGGGTTCACCAAAATGAAAGTGATAAACAAAAAGTAAGATTGCAAAGAAAAAAGAAGAAGACTTACGAGGAACAAGGGAGACGAGGGTAGACGGAGAAGAGTAGTACAGAATGCGAGTCAGAGAAGGGATATCTGCTGGCGGTCCAAGAGTCTCGAATACTCGACGAACTGTGCATTCGAAAGGACTGAAATTTCAAATCACAATAAATGCAAGACGCCAGGTTGAGGCGGGAAAGTGTAATGATGAACGAAAAGGTGTGCGCATCATGACATCTATATTGGGGTACGTGAAGCCGCATGACCTATTTTAACCTTTCCAATTCAAGACCAAACACGCCGATTAACTTCCGTCAATGGGGAGTTCGGGGGGCAATTGTGGGGGCTAAATAATGGAAAGATCAGATGGTATCTTTGGAAGACAGATATTAATCGGCTATATCCTACGAGAGTGGGGAGCCGAATAGAATATCTGTGCCGAATAAAGTATAAGTACTTAGGGCCGAATAAAGGAAAGGATAATGATTAAAAAGTAGGCCCTGGCCCCGAGGATCAAGAAGAATAGGTATAAATACAGGAACAACAGTTATAGAAAGGTATTTAAGAATCACTTCACAAAACTGGTAAATAAGCTATCCTGAGCGTCTGAACTAACTTGTCCGTCAGAGTGCTAATTCCGGCACCCCCGACCGGAGTGCTTGTATCTTTTCAGGTGACTAGCTGAGGATCACTAGCGTCTTCCATGATCTGAAGAGTATTTCCAAACCACATTCCCCTTAAGGTGTTAATTATAGTTAGTTAAGATTAAGTGGTATTTGTAACGCCCTCAAAATAATACATAATACCCAACAATTTAGACATGCATTGATACAAAAGAAATCAACCATTTCTATTCATCAGAGTAATTCTTACAACTGTATTACATGTTAACAACAAAAGCAAATGCCCTATGAGCTTACAGCTTTCCAAGTTAACACTTGGTTACAAAAAGGAAGAGTACTAACTCAATACATATTAAGCCCTTGGCTTGAATTTACATGTAATACATCAAGAT